>VOQK01042818.1:1566-18231 GCA_015052645.1 Benitochromis conjunctus | reverse complement strand
TTACCATAAATAATCACACAAAATTACAGCTTAAGTAAATGGCAGGTCTAAGGGGATTAACTGAGAGGGCACAGGGGTAGGACAGTGTATTTGGGCGCTTGTGTTTTGAGTCATGAACATAGGACTCGTGAACCCTATAAGCTCTTTCTTGAGTAGCGGTGCAAAACATTCCACGCAGGTGTTAATATCAGGTACACATAGAAAGCCATCACCAAAGTAACTTTAACAGCTACTTAACTGACACACATTCACAACTGACAGCTTCATCTCAATTTCATCATCTGACTGCTTGCTTTGAATTTTCTCTCTGTCTGTGAGCTCTGTGATTTTCATGTGTGTTCTCAGCAAATGCTGGTCTCTCTCCCAAACGGACAGTTGAATACAATTATAAAGTACTGACTGAAATGGACTTACACATATTTCAGTCTATTTCAACGTATTGATGTATTTGTCTGTCAGCGTCCGTGACGTCTGTTATTTTGAATATGGACATGCGGGGGAAGAAAAACACATATTTTTGATTAACTTATTTAATTCCTATTTATGTCTCACTGAATTTTAAAGGTGAATTTTCACAGCTTCAGGTATGTGAGGTGCCATTCATAGTTTAAAATACTGTGAGTTTACACATACTGGTGTGTAACAGGAGGGACTGGGTGGTTGTAAAGATATTTATTACCTTCCAGGTACTTTCTTGATTCTTGATTTGAGTTTTCATCCATCCTGCAAATAGATGAAAAAGGCTGTGTATTAACTTTTCAATAAGTTAATTTTAGACAAACAACAGTAACATCTCTGTTTTTACATAAAAACCACCCGGGATTTGAGGCCATAGATTTTTGGAAGGAAGAAAATTTAATTCTCATCTATAAAATGTTGCAAAGGTATTTTTTTTACTGCTTCACCTGCAATTTGACTCACCTACTTATATCTGTGGGTTTAGTGGTCAGGAGTGTGGATATAGGGAGATGGGAGTGGTACAGCTAAGCCTGAGCCAAAGGTTTCATCTGTTGGATAAGTGATAAGTGAAGAGTCTGTCTGCACCAACTACAAATACCACAAACACATTATTTTCTGTTAGAAATTAAGCTAACTAACAATAGGAAAGTTAAGCAATTTCTTTCGTATGGACTTCGCTATGAGTTTAATTTCCACCTGTCCCTCTTTTCTTTTTTGAAACCCAGACTTCCCTTATAACTGAGCCATCTTGCTGCTCTAGCGCGTGCACCTAGACCAAACCAAATCATGAAATAAGGAAGAGGAAAGCGGGGTCAGACGTTGACGGTTATTCTTTCTTGCCAAATACATAACAAACCTAATGCCAGGAAATAAACACGTTTATAAGTACCCTATTAAGCAAACATTAATTTTGGTGATAGAGTAATCATAACAATGACAATAATGCCAACAACAACATTAATAATACAAATACCAATACTACTACTACTGCTACTACTACTAATAACAATGATAATAATGATAATAATAAAAAATAAACGACTCATCTACTGTTTTCCAAGGCCTTTGAATCACTTTTCTCCACTTTATAGCGCCCCTGCTCACTACTCGCCTGCTCTCACATTAACTGCTCTATACTATCTGTCTCCCACTCTTTTTAGCCAAACTATATATCACCAAATTTGCTACAAGCAACAAAGCAATAACAGAAATCCCATTGTGATTTTTGTGATATCTCCAGAAACTGCAGTGTAGTTGATATAATAATAATAATACTAATAATAATCATCATCATTTCTACATTACTTATGGCAGGCGTGCACAACCTGTAACAGTAATGACCCTTTATTGTGAAATCACCCAAACCGGAAATTGACAGTTAGCATTCCGTAGCTAAACTATCAAGTGAGTGTGAGTGTGTGTGTGTGTCCAGTTGTGAAAATGTTACCATTATCTATTAAAGACGATGAGTATAAGCCGGCTAAGTACAACCTGCTGCTGAAACTCTCCGGGTGGTTCAGGTAATCTCCGCACTGCTAATAGCGGCTAACAGGGAGCCATCTAATGATCAGCTGCTAGCCTAATGCTGGCCGGCTAGCCTACACGAATCTGTGCCACTGTTAGCTTCCTCTGCATTAAATGTTTTTTTTTTCATATAAGATTTTCAGCCTTCAGCGTTTGTGCTTGAAAGACAGTTATACGTAGATATAACCTCTAGGAGTTCATGACTGGGATTTTTCTACGGTCTGTGTCTCTTGCTATGATCTGTGCTGCTGGTTTTCTCACTGTTGTGTGTTTTTTGTAGGTCTATCCTCGCCGATAAAACCTCCAGAAATTTGTTCTTCTTCCTATGTCTGAACCTGTCCTTCGCCTTTGTGGAGTTAATGTATGGTATCTGGAGTAACAGGTAGGCTAACATAGCGTTAGCATCAGGCAGTGTACGTGTGTGTAATGTGCTGTTTTCAGGATGTGCCACGTATGTGTTCGTGTTAGCATGGAGGAAGCCGGAGTGTGTTAGTGTCCGTCGTCTTTAAACTGAAAGCAGAAGTTGTCGTTACCCTACAGATACACAAACTACACTACACAAACTTTCCAACGCTTCCTAATATTTCTAAAAGTGCATCTTGAAAAATACAAAAAAACGAATAACAAATTATTATTATTATTATTATTATTATTATTAACAGAAGAAGACAAGGGGAATAAATATTTGTCTGTCTATATCTAGGATTGATTGTTTTTTGACTATTTCAGAATTTAGAGAGAGAAAATACTGTGACTTGATGGAAAATTAACCATATTAAATAGTAATAGAGTGAGAAATTAAGTGGATTAAATCATGTGCTGTAGCACAGCTGCATGAAAAAGGCTCAGATGGTTTGGACATGTACAGGGAACAGAGCTCCTCGCTCTTGCAAAGATCTTTCCACATTTCTTAAATAATTTTTTTTAAATGGAGCTATTCTGCTCATTTCCAGCTCCATTTTATTGATTCTTGAATTTTACAAAAGGCAGAATTCAAAATACATCGGGACTTCATCCATTGTCTGAAAAAAGCAGTTTCATTCCTCCTGCTGTTCTCCCTTTAAACTACCTGTCTTGTGATTGGCAAACAGAAGGTTTGAGCAGCGTGTGGGTGGATCTGTGCTCACAACCAAACTTCTGTGCCAGAGATGACCATATTAGGGGTATTCACTCTCTGAGGTGTCATACAAAGCCAAGAGGAGAAAAAAAACTGTTAAGAGCTGAGCTTTTGGCTCAGAGGGTTAAAAAAACATTGTACATATATTCATAGACTGAGCTCAAAATTTGAAACTTCAGCCAAATCTAATATGAGCATCCATCACTGGAACAGTACACACTACCAGTCAAAAGTTTGGACACACCTTCTCATTTAATGTTTTTCCTTTAGTTTTACTACTTTCTATATTGTAGATACATACTGAAGACATCAAATATATGAAGCAAGATATATGATAAATAACTCTAAATATGTCTCATATTTTAGATTCCCCAAAGAAGCCACCCCTTGCTTTGTTGACAGCGCTGCTAATCCTTGGCCTTTTCTTAGTGAGCTTCACGATGTAGTCGCCTGAAATGGTTTTCACTTCACACGTGTATCTTTTCAGGGTTCATTTGTGGAGTTTCTTGCCTTCTTGATGGGGTTTGGACCATCAGTTGTGTTGTGTAGAAGTCAGGTTGGTACACAGCTGACAGCCCTATTTGACCACTGTTAGAATTCATATTATGGCAAGAACCAATCAGCTAAGTAAAGAGAAACAACAGTCCATCATTACTTTAAGAGCTGAAGGTCAGTAGTGCTATGAAGAAACTGGCTCACATGAGGACAAAAGGAAGACCAAGGGTCACCTCTGCTGCTCAAGATAAATTCATCTGAGTCATCAGCCTCAGAAATCGCAAGTTAACAGCACCTCAGATTAGAGCCCAGATAAACGCCATACAGCGTTCGACTAGCAGACACATCTCTACATTTACAGTTTAACGGAGACTGCAGGAAACAGGCCTTTGTGGTCAAATAGCTGCTAAGAAGTGAGTACTTAAGGAAAAGCAACAAGCAGAAGAGATTTGTTTGGGCCAAGAAAGAAGGAGGGGGAAGGACTGGACATTAGACCAGTGGAAACTTGTGCTTTGGTCTGATGTGTCCAAATTTGAGATCTTTGTTCCACCCACCCTGTTTTTGTGTGACACAGAAAAGGTGAATGGATGGTATGGTTGGGTGATTGGACGAATATATCGACTATTGCCGATAGGCTAAGCCTATTGTTGATCATTTTTACAAGGGCGATTTATTTATTTATTTGTTCATGAGTAAGTTTGCTAATAATGTTGGTCAAAGCTAACAGAAGCAGTCAACAGAAATAAATAATAGCTCTGTTTTAACGGCACCCTCCTTCAGCTGCAAGCTAATGCAGCAGTGATTCATTTACTCAAACTCATAACAGAAAGAAAGAACGGCAGTAGCCTGTGTTCAAAAACAAAAACAAAAATCTTTTATTTAAATAAAAAAACCACAATGGTGGGAGGAAAACAAAAAGAAACTGGCTTCTTTTTTTCCCCCACTATAACCGTGTTGACAGGCCATTCCAGTGTTTATCTGTCTTACACACTCGACCAAACAACAAATACAACATTAAACAAAAAGTAAGTTAAAAATCAAAATGTCTCTTCCAGCCAACATTAAAAAAACTCAACTCAGACATAAAGATAAGTCTTTTGTGCGATTTAGCACATCTCAAATAAATAATTAAATAATCCAAAAAGCAGCTATATTAATACTGAAACAAACAAGAAAAGAAGGTAAAATATTCCCTTCAAACAAAACTTGTAAAGTCTTTGACAGGAAAACAAGCATGTTTACTTTATCAGGTTGTAGCAGTGTGCTCAGGTGGTTAACAATATTACCAGCGGTGCTGAGGACGCGTTCTGAAGGTGTGGCTGGTATACACAGATATTTCCGTGCCATGTGTGACATCAATGGGAAACGTTTTTCATGCATTTTCCACCAAACCAGTGGATCGTCTTCTCCGTCTACGACCTCCTCGCTGAGGTAACAGTCCAATTCTATCTGCGCCTTCTCCTCCAGTGTGAAATATGGCAATTAGTTTGTCCATGTTTGGATTTTTCTGTGCTGTAAACATGCAAATCAGTCCGTTCATGATTACAGCGCTGCGCCCATCAAAAAGTCTGCGCATGCGCGAATATATCGCCTATCATCGGTTATTGGACTGACGATTGTTGGTTGGAAAATTTTTACATATCGCCCAACCTTTAACAGATGGTCTCTACATGCATGGTTCCCTCTGTGAAGCATGGAGGAGGAGGTGTGGGGGGCTTTGCTGGTGACAATATTGGGGATTTATTCAAAGTTGAATGGCACAGTGAACCAGCATGGCTACCACAGCATCCTGCAGCGACATGCCATCCCATCCGGTTTGTGTTTAGTTGGACCATCATTTATTTTTCAACAGGACAGTGACCCCAAACACATCTCCAGGCTGTGTAAGGCCTATCTGACCAAGAACGAGAGTGATGGAGTGCAGAGCCAGATGGCCTGGCCTCCACAGTCACCTAAACCCAATCGAGATGGTTTGGGATGAGATGGACCGCAAATTGAAGGCTAAAGGGCCAACAAGTGCTCAGCATCTCTGTGAACTCCAAGACTGTTGGAAAACCATTTCAGGTGACTTCCTCATGAAGCTCATCAAGAGAATGCCAAGAGTGTACAAAGCAGTAATCAAAGCAAAGGGTGGCTATTTTGAAGAATCTAAAATATATTTTGAATTATTTCACACTTTTTTTGTTTACTACATAATTCCACACGTGTTCATTCATAGTTTTGATGCCTTCAGTGAGAATCTACAATGTAAATAGTCATGAAAATAAACAAAAAAGAGTAAATGAGAAGGTGTGTCCAAACTTTTCACTGGTAGTGTATGTATGACAGAAAAAGAGGAAAAGCATGATGGGTGTCATAACCATTTGAAAGCAGTGTTTTACCTGTAGCAGCATGATAATCTTTTCAGATGCTCCTGTTCCTTAATGAATCTCTTTACATGTGTGTCATGTGTTCAGTTTAGGTCTGATCTCAGATTCTTTCCACATGTTTTTTGACTGCACTGCCCTGCTGGCAGGTCTGGCAGCCTCCGTCATCTCCAGGTGGAGATCCAACGATAGCTTCTCCTACGGGTGAGAGCATCCACTCTGAGCTCTGTTTCTGGTCTCTGACTGACAGTCAGTGTGTTTAATCAGTCTGTGTCCTGTCTGTGTCTCAGCTATGTGAGAGCAGAGGTTCTGGCAGGCTTTGTCAATGGACTCTTCCTCATCTTCACTGCTTTCTTCATTTTCTCGGAAGGAGTCGAGGTAACACATTTGCCACTTCACCTGAGTTTAACCATCACATCTACAAGGTGTGCCCGCCTATTATGCAGTGCCTGTTATGACAGTACAAGTAGGCTAACATAATTGATTAAATGGACTGGTTCTTATGGTTCTTTTTTTTCTTCTTTTTTTTTTTTAACTGTACTCGAGCACTCAAAATTCTTTATACATCATGCCTCATTTGCCCATTCACACAAGCACATTTTTATAGACCCAAGTGCTTTCATTCACACTCCTTTGAATGCATCACAGAGCAACTTGGGACCAGTATACTGATATGAAAATCATAAAGCTATAACACCAGCATCAATAGTTTCATGCAGATGGGAGCCTATAGGGGGAATGCCTTCGACTTGACGAGATTGTACAGGAACCAGTCAAACAATCTCTCTTTGACTCGGAGTCAAATCTATTCTGGATTAGGTTTATTCACTGTAAACGAGGTTAAATGATGGCTTAAATGACATCGACCAGCTATGGCTGCAACACCCTGATTCATTACTGTCAGAGAGGTACTGCTTCAGTCTAGAAGGAATAATTCTCATGTGTAGTTTATTAGCACCCATGTAAGGAAAAAAGAATTTCCTGCCACTTTCCATAAAAACTGATCAAATCAATGAAATAACGAAATTTCACCACAAGGTCTGTCATATTACACACATAATGGGAGGAATGATGATGGAGCTTACTTAACCTGAAGTAAAGTGGCGTCTACTGCATCCTGTCAGTCTTCAGCAGAAGAAATCTCTCCTTTTATCATAGGAGCCAAATAATATATTCAGTACCAGTACTCGAGAACAGTTATCCTCTACCTATTTCTACTAAAAGGACAGATGATTAATAAGTTGTTGTTATTATTATTATTATCATCATTATCACATAGTGATGCGGTGGGGAGCACCCGGCTGGGCCTTTTCTGTTTAGTTTGCATGTTCTCCCCATGTCTGCGTTGGTTCTCTGCAGGTACTGCAGCTTTTTTCCATAGTCCAAAGATATGCAATAATTTGAGTTAGTTTAATTGGTGATTCTAAATTGCCAGGGTGTACCCTGCCTCTCACCATATGGCAGCTGAGACAGGCTTCACCCCCCTGTGATGCTGAATTGGATAAGTGGAAGAGAATGGATGGATTTATATTTATTATAACAACAACAATGCAGACAGCACAGTCACACTTAACTTTGTTGAGTATATAATAAGAGTATATACAGTAGATCACCCAGTTGATCTTGGGTGATCAACTGGGTGATTAAACAATGTAAGATTAACGAGTCCGTTGTGTGTAGGTTGTTCCAGCTGGTCATGTGTGCTGTATCAGTTCTCCTAATACTGTAAAAGTTGGGGTAGAAACAAATCATTTTGTCTCTTGTAGTTACATGACCTTAAGCTCTATAACTTACCCTGATACAATTGTAACAAAATAGAGCATGCTGAAACTTAGTCAATAACAAAAAGACACACCTCCCAGCACGTGACCATCTGTCTCTGTTTGTCAGAGAGCTCTAGAGCCTCCAGATGTTCACCATGAGCGGCTGCTTCCTGTCTCTGTAGCTGGTCTACTGGTGAACCTGGTTGGGATCTTTGCGTTCCAGCATGGAGGACATGGGCACTCACATGGAGAGGGAGGTAATACACATGAACAAATTAGCCTAGAGTCTCTTTGCAGCTCCTGAAATGCTTTGAGTAGATTCCACAGTTTGGTTCTAGTGAAAATGATGTCGTTTTCAGCATTCATACCTGTGTGGGCTGCACTGATACCAGTTTGTAGTTATATTTCTAGAGCGCGGCTACGACATGGGGTGTCAGAAAGGTTTGCGGTTACAATGTACCTTCACCAGCCATTTTCTACAAAGTTTTAGACATACGTCAACAAATATTAGAATATAGCATCTTTAGGGTCAACTACCCAGCATTATAGTCTTCATTTTTCAAGTATTCCTGGGCTTTATACTTAAAAACTACATCTTAATGGAGTTGGGAATAAATAAATCACATTGGAGTTGAACCCTCATAGCTACATTTGTACAATCAAGTAGATCCTGTACAGATCAGGCAGCTGAGTGCAGCCATACAACATGAAACCACAGGTCTATGGTTCATAGTATTGTTGCAGCTCTCCTAAAATATGTTTTGCAGAACCAAACACCAAAGTAGGTCTCTAAAACTCTGTAGACCCCGCAGACCCTCTGTAGATCAACTGAACTAAATTCAGGCTCAGTTAAACTTTATCAGTATTGATACATCTGTGCAGAACCTCACAGGTTGACTGCAGCCTTGTACAACTTCACTGTAGATCTTTGATTGTCTGACATCTCCTTCTCCATCCTCAGACCACGGACACAGTCACTCTCTGTTTAATGGTAGCATGAATCATGGTCACAGTCATGGAGGACACCACCACCACGACAAACACGGAGATTGCCACAGTCACGGAGGACATCACCATCACGACAAACATGCAGATTGCCACAGTCATGGAGGACATCACCATCACGACAAACATGCAGATTGGCACAGTCATGGAGGACACGAGGAACCACACTGTAATGGTGAGAGTCTGACAGGAAAGTGCTGGATGAGCATGCCACAAACACAGTTTAGACACTTCTAGCCCTTTTTCCTTAGTACCTACTCGGACTGGCTTGGCTCAGCTACACTCAACTCATTTTCCATTACAATCGAGGACCACCTCATGGGGTCATTATAGCAATGTGGCTGAACATCCTGTGATGTCATTTGTATACAACATGAACACCACAACAACGGAGGCTGTCGAGGTGATGGTGTACCTGCTGCTCGGTGTGTGGCTTTTTGTCAGACTCGGGACCACAGTGTTATTTTTTTGGTTAGACATTTCCTTCGTTGCTGGGTTTCAAAAGTGGCGGTTTTAATTAAGGAGAGACACTCAGATGCCACTGACTAGCCAATCAGTGGCTCACAATTTCGGATGGCCTCAAATCGCTTGGAACCCCAGCCAAGTAGGAACTAAAAAAGTACCTGGTAACAGGTACTACCACCTAATGGAAAACCCTAAAAAGCGAGTCGAGTCAAGCCGATCCAATCAGAGTAGGTACTAACGGAAAAGGGCTATTAGGGAGTGCTGAATGCTCATGTAGATTTAACATACTGCCATCAGAGCCTCCTGGATTATGAAATGTTAATTTAGCAGTAAAACAAACCTGCGTGGTACAGACTTCGCACATGTCCAACCTCACTTGTTTTTTTTTGTTTTTTTCCCCCTTTTAGACGAACTGCAACACCTGCCGGGAAAAGGCTCCAGCAAACAGATCCTGCAGGGTGGGAAATGAACACACACACACACACACACGCGCACACACACACACACACACACACACGCACACACACACACAATGCTACACTTTACTACTGGGGAGGGGTGGGGTGGGGTGGTGTTACCAAAGCTCTGTGTCTTCTGAGCAGGCAGTACATAGCATCCTCATCATCTTAGCATTTGGTACCCTGTACATTCTTCATCTGATCCCAGAGAAAATGATGTGGTCACATGTGCTCCAAGACAGTAAAAACACTAATAAATGTAATAACAATAGTACCAATATTAAATAATACAATATATTACAGAATATTTCTAATAAATTCAAATAGCTCTAATATATAAATATCACAGTATAGTACACAAAGTTGAATGTAGCTGAAGTTGAAATTGTGGTACCCCCTTATCATACAGACTTTATTTTCTCTGTAGAGGATGTGATACTAAGTGTGTGCTATTGCAGTGTTTATTTGTACTTTAGATGTAGGATTTGTACAGCAAGAGGATCACAGGCAGGAATGATTTCCTGTGTCGTTTAGCAGTGCATTTTGGGTAATCTTAGTCTTTTACTGAATGTGCTCCTGTGACTGGCCAGCATGTCATAAAGTGGGTGGGAGGTATTGTCCAGCATTGTCCTTATCTTGGACAACATCCACCTCTCCAGCTTCACTCCACAACATTACTGGTCTTGCAGATCAGTTTGTTGAGTCTGTTGGCATCTGCAACCGTCAGCCTGCTGCCTGAGCATGCAACAGCATAGAGGATGGCACTGGCCACAACACAATTCTGGAAACTGCTGAGAATCGTCTGACAGATGTTAAGACCTCAGCAGCCTCAGAAAAGACTGCTCTGGTCCTTCCTGTGCAAATAAATTGGATTGTGATCACAGGACTTAAACCAGAGTGCTTTCAAACTTTTGCACTGGTACTTTTACTTAAGTAAAGAGTTAAAGTACCTCCTCCTCCAGAACAGTCACATTTGTAAAAGTAATTCTGTCAGATTTAACAATGTAGTGTACAGTAACTACAGTTATTACTAGCTAGCTCAAAAGGAGTATAATTATAAATTTACTCAAGTGTAAATATTTGAGAAGTTTACGCTACATGTTAGATTTCATCACTGTACGTGAAGCAGTTTGTTGTACTTTTTATTTAGCTTAATTTTGTAACTATACTTCAAATTGGATTTGTAGTATTTTAGAATGACTTAAATTCAGGCAAGCTATTTATAATTAGTTATAGGTTTTTGTACTTATTTTCTAACCTATTTTAGTATCTTTTTTTTATTGTCTTACATAAACTGGTCTGAACTTGCTGTATTCAGATCACTATGTATGAAAGTTGTATCGATGTGCGTTGTATCTTTGTGTTCCAGGAGTCCTGTTGCATATTATTGCAGACACTTTGGGCAGTGTTGGTGTGATCATCTCTGCTCTGCTGATGCAGAAATATGATCTAATGATTGCCGATCCCATCTGCTCCATGCTCATCGCCATCCTTATTGGAGTCAGGTGATACTTCCTTATCATTTCTTACTGTTGAAGGTCTGATTTAGACTTGCCCAGGGAATCTTTGTAGAGCTATGATGTAACCTACAGAACTGGCTGCTGTTGTTTCTGCGTGTGCTGGTGGATATGTGTTAACTATGTGCTGGTGTCCTGGTGTTTTACATGTGCTGTCAGCTGATAGAAACAAGTAAAATGCTGAACTGTTTTCCCCTCCTGGTTCCTCGTGCTTCACTGTGCTCAGATTTTTAAGGGCAGACATATTTGACTATATTATTATTCCTTATACTGAGGTGATGATTGTTTTTCTGTTACTGAGAAATTCAAAAACTGTGGCGTAGATTTAACGCTACAGCAGAAATGGCTGGTAATTTGTGAAGTGATTTGATCAGCCAGTATTGATCTGGACACTATTACTGTGCTAAAACACTTTTTTACTCTGGTATTTTATATTCAGTTTAATTTACATAGCGCCAAATCACAACATCATTCGCCTCAAGGTGTTTTATATTGTAAGGTAAGGTGTACAGTAGTAGAGAGAAAACCAGAACAATCAGATGACAGTGAAAAGGAAAAGCTCCCTTTTAACAGGAAAAACTTCTGGCAGAAATAGACTCAGCGAGAGGCAGCAAACTGTTGCAACCGCTTGGGGACAATAACAGGACAAAAGACACACAGTAGAAGAGAGCCAAATACATGTGTGTAGATGTCCTTAATCAGATGATGTAGTGCACAGAGCAGTAAAATAAACATTTTAATTCTAGTTAATTATTTTATCACAGAGTGCTGTCTCTGTGCTGCTGTTGATTTCTAAGATGATGGCTGTACATTTGAGCTTTAATGTTTAAATGAATCCAGTTTAAAGCTTACTGTCCCAGTATCATCCCAGTAGTATCCCTGCCTGATAAAAGAGATGTGGAAATTTCCTCAGTTTGGTGCAGATCAAAGTGAAATACATTTTATTGAACAATTTAATTTGATTAACTTGATGTGTGTCCTGTGTTTCAGTAGCTGCAGTAGAATCACATATAACAACATTTATACATTTTCAAATTCACTAAATTAATAAACAGACCTTCCCATAACAGTGCGACACACGGTTTGAGATTTAGTAAGGTACAGCTTAAGAAGCTGCACATATAAAACATATTCCCTTAGCAGAGAATGTATAATATGCTTAAAACCTGCCGTTTAAAGGCTTTATTCTACATGCAAATTTGGTGTGAGGTCAGCAAGTACAGTGTAGATGTCTTGTTTTACGGTCAGTACATGTACTGTAAAGTTTATTTGTGAAGAAATTCATGAAGTCATTACTAGTTGATGTTAAAGAAATGGTTGGCTCAACAGCACTCTGACTGTTTGTCAGCCTGGCTACAGTGCTGAAGAGAAACCTCGGGTTGTTCTTATTGTCTTCAATCAATCAAGATGTTCTAGCTTTACGGAGGTTTTTTTTCTTTATATTTATAAAGCAACAAACTATTTGTCTGCTTTAGGGTGCGCTTTTGAAAGTTATACCAGGGAGTCAAGTACTAGTCAAGCTTTCTTTTTCACAGGAGCTACAGTATCCAGTGTCATACATAGTGAAGAGGTAAAATTATTAACAAGATAATCGACCTCTGTTGGAGTAGCATTCAGGTAGCTGCTCTGCTCTGTGTTGGTACAGGGCATTGAAGACGATAACTGTGGATGAATGATATCCTTAAACTTAGTTACAGCACTTTCAGAAAGACATCTACTGTGATGAAGTCTACTCCCCACTGCTGTGTAACCCATTATTGTAAATTTAAATGTTATCAGGAAATGATCAGACAAGGGTTTCAGGAAACATTGTTAAATGTTCAGTTTCTATGAACATTTAACAGCAAGTCATGTTCCCCTCCATGAATTTTATATAGTGCTTATGAGCCTTTATACAGAACTTTTCTAGTTTTGCTGACCTCTCGGAGTGCTTTAAACTAGAAGTCTAAAGTTAGTTAACCATCGTATTCTCTATATCATAAGCACTTGATCTCATATCCATGACCAATTTAGAATCACAAATTAAGCTAACATTACTCACAGGAAGGCCTAAGCAAAGATTCAAACCAGGAACCTTACTAACTACTGTACCACCATACCACCCAAGAATCTATATTATTTAATGATCATCAGTTAAAGGTAAAGATTCAAGATTCAAAGCTTTATTGTCATGTGTACAGAAGAAATAGCATTTCTCTGTGCAAGAAATTCTTCCTTTGCTGTCCATACACAAATGCCAAGTTAGGTAAGAGATTAAGAACAAGATAGAATCAGATAAATAAGGAGATAAATAATGAAGACAAATAAGTCTTTACTTGGTCTTTAAAACTTTGACACTCACTATATCCACCCTAAGATCTAAGGGATCCTCTAGGAGCTGATGGGTGATTACTTCACGTTTTCCTATCTGGAACATAAACCGTTCTTGACCAGGATCTGGTCTGTGGCATAACAGTGAACAAGTGAACCACTCTAATAATGAAATGTTTAAGGCCTGAAGTCACTGCAGGACTGTGAGAACCTTTTTTTTGTCTTTTAAATGATCCTTGAGTATGTTACATTCTTTAATAATGCTCATGATGTGTTACTTTGTCTTATCACAAACATATGTTAAAAAAGCTCAGACGATAGCAGACATTCCCTACCATCTTACAGATCCTCCTCATTGGCTACTAGAGCTTATGGATTATCAATCAGGTTTCAGCTCTGCAGTCGAATTCCAGAGAAAAATAAGCTGGAAACGGCATCTGCCTGGAAGAAAGAAAATCAATCAAAAACCTGACCTGACTCTGTAGCTGGAAAAATGGTTTCCACTAATGTAAAGAATGCTCAATTAGTATTTAATGGACTCCAACATGCCAAACCACTGGTATTGTCCTTGATGAATCCTGGAGTCTGTTCTCGACTCGCTGGTCTTCTGAATGTGAATGCAGTGGTCAGATTTCCCAGAAATCCAAGATAAATGGAGTTCATGTGTGCTGATGTGGTTTGATATGCTGGAAGTGAGCACAGCTGCCAATTTAAAGAGTCAGCAGAGTGGCGCTGTGGTTAGCTGAGAGGCCTTCACATAACTGCAGGTATCAAGTTTCTGCAGCTGGAAACTCAAGCTCATCACGGAGCTGAACTTCAGTTGTAAGTCTACTGAATCTGCAAATGAGTTAAACTCAGACTCATCTTAAGAATCTCTACAATCTTCACACTGAGCTGTGGTTCATGGTAAAACAGACCAGACGCATCTCATTAATTCCCAACTTTGCACATGAGTCTGAACTTGGACTAAGATTTTAAATTTTGGATGGATGTTTACATTAATGTATTCTTGCACAGCAGTGGAATAGTATTGCAAGTTTTAAATTATTATTAATATATACCAAGGTTTTCTTCTCCACTTCTGTCTTTTCATTCCCCCTTGTTTTCCTGTTATAGGTTATATCTTTCACTTCTCTCATAGTGTGTGCTTTGTTCTGTCTCCTGATCCTGGTTCTGTTGGAGTTTTCCTTGTGTTAGAGGGGAGTTCTTCCTTGGTACTGTCACTGCTTACTCATAGTGGATCGTCTGACTGCTGGAATTTTCTCTCCAAAATTGTGGGGTCTTACAATGCAGAGTGCCTTGAGGTGGCTGTTGTTGTGAATTGGCACAACATAACTAAAAATAAATGACAATAAAGGCTCTCTTTCTGTCTGAGCTTTCTCTCTTATATCATTTGATCCTCAGTGTGGTGCCCTTACTGAAGGAGTCTATTGGGATTCTGATGCAGAGAACTCCATTTTCACTAGACCATGCCCTACCAGAGTGCTACCAGAGGGTGAGTAGTGACCTTACTCAGTGTTCCAAGTGGTAGGAACTGAGCAAACATCAGTATTTAGCATAAAGTTAGATTTTGATGTACTTGGTGAGTTACTTGATGGCATGGCAATAGAAACCGAAGGTGCCACTGAATAACATGTATTTTAGCGTATAAATTGTACATTTCTTGGTACTAATCATTTGTTGTTGTAGTTATAATTGTAGCACTAATTTAAGAAGGTAGTAGTACCTCAAGCCCCTGAATGGAGTGGACGAGTCTGATTTATGGTTTGTGTTATGTTCAGGTGCAGCAGCTGCAGGGAGTGTATAATTTGCAGGAGCCTCACTTCTGGACTCTGTGTACTGATGTTTATATTGGAACATTAAAGCTGCTGGTCGCCCCTGACGCTGACACCCGCTGGATCCTTAGCCAGACGCACCACATCTTCACGCAGGTACCTAAACACAGCTTACACTGTACCTCATGGCAGCTGAAATTGTAGATGTAGGGTTGTATCAGCAGCACCATTTTTACAAATTTTACTTTGAGCAGCAGTATTGATGGTAGCACGATGTCGATGTAGTATTCAGCCATGGTGAATTTTTTTGTCTCCACAGGCAGGAGTTCGGCAGCTGTATGTTCAGATCGACACAGCTGCCATGTAGAAGCTGCCAATATTCCACTACACTTGGGACCAATCACATTCAGTCTACTTCTGCAGGTGACTTCTGACCCCCACAGTCACCGCAGCACAGACTGAAATAGGGGGGAGGGCTCTCAGAACTGATGAACTAAAACAGCCCCACCCACTTTCTTAAAAATAATAATAATAATCCTCCTCACAGTGGAAATTCTGCCCCTTCCACAAAGAATTATGGGTAAGTGCCTTTGTCATGAGACAATCTGAGCCCCTCCCAACACCTCTGACATCACTGCTCAGACTTGATTGGTTGACAGTGTGTGTGAAGTCACTCTGTATGTGCCAAACCATGTGACCGACCAGTGGATTTAAGCCTCTTTTTTCTTTTTCTTTTTTAAATATTTATTACAGCTGTAATAAATAATTCTGATTCTCTGAGAATGATTATTCATCATCACATCTTAATTAAACGGCTGCAGGAGGATTGGAGCCCCATGGGGGAAAAAAGCTCACTCCAGGTGCAGTAGTATTTGTAAAATGGTTTTAATATCAGAATTGTTAACAGTGGTGCTTCTGCACGCGTGGAAATATGCAGTTTTAGCATGAAATGATCATAAGTTGGAGCTGGGTTCAGCTGGTTAAAACACTTTTCTTGCCTCTTTCAAATGTTTTTTGTTTTTGTTTTAAATATTCCATCAATATATTACTTTAATTCATTTTTTCTGCTTCTGTGTGCCTTCTTTGTGAGGACCATTTTTAAACCCATCATAGTTAGGGGACATTTTTGGCCCCAAAAAGGTTCAAACGTAGTTTGGGAATTAGGGAAAAGGCTTAAGATTATGCCATTGAATCCTAGCTAAGGACTCAGCCTTACATAATTGCCTTTCACAAAAACAGCTAAGAAAAGTTAAATCTATGAAACTTGGAACATTGAAAAAGAAATGAGCATGGGAAGTTCACAACTGGACAGCAGCTATACTACTGAGTAAAAGTTCATGGTGATGACATATCCTCAACTTCCTCAAAATTTCCAATTCAGTCTAAAACATCAGATTTTCCTCAGTCAAAA
>VOQK01042815.1:60432-70628 GCA_015052645.1 Benitochromis conjunctus | reverse complement strand
CTACATAGACGCCAGGGCTCCGCCTACACAGCGGGAGGCCAGGTAGGGAAAGCCTGGGGATCGGACTCGGGTTGGCTTGAGAGGTAAAAAAAAATAAAATAATCGAGCTATATGAAAAAAGATGACGCAACTTTTTTTGGAAGTGGGGTTGTGAGACTGGCTGGAAGAATAAGGTAAAGAAAGAAATGCTAGCGTAGAGGAAACATGAGTCTGCTTGTCTCTTATTTTTTGCTTTGTGGAAGTTTAATGAACACGTTGCATACGTAGGGGAACGGATATCATCTAGGACTGTATTTGTGCTAAAGATATGCATGCAAAATAAAAATAGTTAGTAAAATATAGGAATGTAAGACTTTCTGTCTACCAACACCAGTGCCTGAACTTTGGGTATCTGTTAAGCCTAAGAAACAAACTAATCTCTGTGCTTGAATACACTGGTGTTCGAGCACAACCCAGGCCTGGATTGTTAGTCTGTTGCCCTGTGCGACTCAGTGATGGTAACACATTTTAAGGCAGACATGAGAAAGACATGGCGTTAACAGGTAACGTTGTGACGGGCATCTCATACACTTGGAAAGGTCAGTATCTTGCCTGTTCCACGTCAGTATGTTGCATGAGTGCATAGTACATAGTAAGTAGCTTTTACTCTCTTTTTATTTGTCCTTTTAATGCATTACTACAGTATGTAGTATTTATGGCTGTTACGTTTAGTGTGTGTGATTCTCCGTCCTTACGGGAAACAGAGGGTTAGAAAAAACACTCTTCATGTTGTCTCCATCTTGTTGTGTCCTGCTGATCAGCAATGTGATTGGCTGCTCCTGGGTTGCCCTTGGCTAATTAGAGGAGGAAGTTGCATACTCCTGCCTCACCGCTGGACTCAATCACTGTATACTGAAAGGCGCCAATTAGTGGCGTACGAACTTGATTAGTGGGGCACCCAGCATGGCCTGTTGCTGGGCAAAGACGATGTGTGTGCCTGCGCAGGTGCGGGTGCGCGTCTGTTCGTGCCCCAAACCAGCTTGTCCAGTTGTGCACCAGTGTGATTTAAGGCTGTTCGATTTTCAGGTCGATGCTGGAGCCAAATCTAGATCGCTACCGCTGGGCCTGTAATCACACACTGCCTTCGTGTGTGTGTGTGTGTGTGGCTCTGGGTCGTTCTGGCCTAGTGTGTTACCCACCTAACCAGTTTTTAATGACGTTAATGCCGATCAGCCACTGTATGGATTTCAGCCTGACTGGATGGACAGAGATAATCACTGCACATAGGCCTCCATGATCAATACCCGTCCGGAGGAGCAAATCAACCTTTGAGGCACCCTGAACTCCAAAATTGTAACCACTTCAGCTCCACACGAGTAAAAAGTCTCTAAAAAAGCCAAATTTCCTCCCGTTACGTTAGACAGCACATACTCTTACTAAATTATCTTTAATTAAAATGAGGTTAAAGACTGTGAGTTTTTGGTGCGATCCTAGGACTTTTCATTTTTACGCATTTTGTTGATGAATTTATTTATGTAATACTTATATTTTTTAAAAAGAGACTAGTTCTTATTGTAATGGTCTGATTTGAGTGTTTTATGTCAGTATGTGTGCATTATGTTTGTGTTATAAGATGATTCATGTGTGTGAGATGTGTTGCAGTAGTTTAATCTGTATATTGTGGTTAATAGCTGCACCGTTATACTGACTGCAATAATTCTGCAACCAAACAGATTTCACAAAACATTGTGTCACACTTTTTTTTTTTATTTATGCACACAGCCCCGGACACCAAATTTTCTCTCACTGTCTTCCTTCCTTTGTCTCTCGTGACAGCAATTAAAACAGAGCTCGACTGTTTTCAGAGACGAGTCCTTCCTCTGCCTGTAGGTCAGAGGTGACACAGAAAAATAATAAATACAGCAGCTGGTTTGACTCTCAGCAACCTTCTCCTCCCCTTGGCTATATTTAGAGAGACATGAGCTGCTCTGAGATCAGATGTTGATGTTGGACGCAGAGTGCGTGCTCTGTTTGGACAGTGAGCCGCAGTGGCTGCCTGGTCAGGTGAATGGAAAGAGCAACTGGCTCTTAAGGAAGGTGTGGCTCCAGTGCAGTTTTCTAAAAGAGAGGAGCTGATAGATTTGTTAGGGTTTCCACTGATGGTACAATATGCTTGTGGCAAAGTGTAAAGTGATATTTTACTGTACAGTGTGTGACCCAAATGAATAGAAGAGAAATTCCACTCGTTAAATGTACCTTTTCTGCTCCGTGGAAACTGTGAGCTGGCCGTGCTGTAACTGATTGCAGTTTAGCTCCAGGATCTTTAATTGAAACAGCACATTTATTTATTCAGTGCATTTACTGTTAGAAACAACAGAAATTTGGGAGTTTGGAAAGCTTAATTTGATTTATACCGTATTTATTGATATTAATACATTCTGGTTGTGTCCTGCTGTCACACAATATAATGGCTCTTCATTTGATGTATAAGTTGTAAACACTGTTTATGCTGAGGCAAATCATATGGAGATTTGCCTCAGCATAAACAGTATGTCACAAACAACTGGAAGATATCTACCATGTTGTGTGGCCAATGCATTTAATTTCAGAAAAAAAGCACATTTTTATCAGCACAGAAAAGGATGTAACATAGAGCAGCATGTTTATCATTAAGTCACTAGAATTCACAGTTGGTCCGGGAGAAGAGTTTGAACACAGGGGCCTCCTTTCTCTTTGCAATGCTCAGATTTGGGTTTGCACAAATACCTTTGCTGCTTGTTCTTCCCCTGCCTTGCCTTGCTGTCATGATGACGTTCGCACACGCATGCACGCACACACTGCAGAGCGTGCAAACTGCACAGAGTGACAGTGAGAGGAAAGATCTGTTTGGCAGGCTGCTGGACGAAGGGAAGCGGGCTGTTTTTCTGCTGTGTTCAGATCAAATATACAATAGGCTCAAGGTGTAAAGCAAACAAACCCTCTTTACTCCCTGGACTGTCACGCATGCACGCGTCTGTCTTTCCTTTCTCAGTGACATAATGCAATGAAGAGACGCACACACTGCTGCTAAGCTGAGCCTCGGAGAAAACCCCAAAACTCCCTCACAATGCACACATGTCCTCACTAAGGCTCAGACTCAGTGGTATAAAATATTCCCTGGTCTGTTTTCCTCCTCTCCCCCTCACCTCTTGCCTCCCTTCCTGGTGTGATGTTTGAGGCCCCTTGGCCAATTCCCACGCTACAAGGAAAGAAAACAGGAGGGAGGGTGTGTGCGCATGTGTGCGTTTTGACCTCCAACCCCCGGCCCTGTGTCATTCACCCATCAAATAACATCTGGTCACTCTCACACACACAACAGAACGTTTTGTCTTGTTTCCCATGAGCACATCACAAACAACAACAACAGCAAATGGACAATAACTGGAATCATTTCATGGCATACGGACACGTTTCAACTTTTTGTTCAGCTAAAGACTGTGTGAGGTTACTTTAAGGCCCACTTATATGGAGTATATCTCTACTTAGACTCAAAAGTGGCTCCAAGATTAAGGAAACAAATGCACTTAATTATTATTTTTTTTATAATTTAAAACCAAAATGTTTCATTTAAAATGACAAAACTCAGCAAACCCTCACATTTGGGAAAAATGAATCTGAAAATGCCTGACATAGTTGCACTTTTCTGGCAGTAGAATAGCTGATCATAAAGCCAGAACAGCAGCTCTTTTTAATTTAGTTTACAGACAAAAGACTTTTTTCTCCTCTTTGATATAGTGATAAGAGGAAAAACTAAACATCCTGGGAACAAAAGCAGAGCTTAGGATGTGGGTGTTAAGGGATGTGTTTGTGTGTGAGAAAAGTTCAGTCAAAAACACAGTTAAGGACAGAAAAGGGAGCCGTAATGTACGTCAGAGAAAGGAAGAACAATGCTCGAGTCAGGGGACAGACCAAGGTCAGCGTGTTATGTACGCCGTAACTGAACAAGACGCCAGTGTGCCTGCCTGAATGTCTGCCTGTCATTCTGTTTAAAGGGTGGATGCCCATTCAGTGGTTAACAGTAGCTGTTGTGCCGTGAAAGAGGGGACGCTTTCTGCATTTTCTGCATTTTCACAAATACATCATTTATGTAATATTAACTGATTCTAGTATTGACCTTGAAAAACTTAAAAACACTTCCAGGACTGAACTGTTTAACATCTCGCTGCAGTACAGTACACTTTAAACTCATTATAACATCCATCACAGCTGTCATAGGGTGAAGGTAACACGTGTAACGCATCTCAGTGTAACAACACATTTACATGCATTTAAGGTGTATCATGGTCAAATCTGGCACTGTCTGCTGAATACAACTCTGCTTTACTGGTGATGGAAGGAAGTATAGTCACACTGTATTAAACCTGTGTTACAGAAGACACAGAAACTGCCAGATTACTGGGTGTCGGGTCCATCCATCCGTTTTCTTACCTGCTTATCCGATTCAGGGAAGCAAGAGGTGGCTGGAGCCTATTCCAGCTGTCATCAAGAGCGGCATGCTCTGAACAGGTCGCCAGTCTCTTGTGTGGAGAGTGTTTTACAAAATTCAGATAGATCCAGATGCATTGTAGCTGGATCAGGGTGCAGGAGATGAGATATGAGTTGAGCATTAGGATTATTTTATTTTAAACCATAACTTGTCTGCTGTGCATACCGCCAAAGCGATGGCCCTTGCAGTACCTCTTGTTCCTCAGTAGTGGGCGCTGTCTCACTATCAGAAGCCTTCTGATATGAGCTGCAGCTGCTGAACATCTTTGTATAGATCTGTTGTTTTCATTTTATGCCACCAGTAACAGAAAACACTAAACATGAAAGTTCTCGCTCACACCTGTGCAGTTATCTTCATATAAATTCATTAATCTAGCCTGTGTCACTTACCCCTAAACATTATGGAGAATTTGATGTGAACACAGATAAACCTATCATTTTCTTTTAAATTTCAGCAGAAATATTGAATCGCATGAAATTCTAAATGCGGGATCCTCTGGTCTCGTTTAAAAAAACAAACAAACAGGAAGCTTGAGTTAGTTAGCAATGAGACAGACTCTTGCTCATAATGAAATTCAGCAACAGTTGAAACTCACCCTGATTTACTTTATGGGAAACGTATGCTACGTATTCTTGTCGTGTCACCCGCAGTGTTAAAATGTCCTTGAGAAACGTGCTTCAATACCATCACACTTGCTCACTTCAATATCCGGCTGCATGAAAGCTGAAAAGAAAATACACAGACAGTACGACTGGAAGGAAAAGAGCTGTATGACTTCTAGGATTCACCTAGTAGAATTTAAAATAGCATCCTTCATAAATATATTAATGCGGACGGGAGAAATCATCTGCACCCTGCATTGGGATTGGGGGGGGGGGCAATCTACGTAAGCACCATCACAAGTCTCCCAGTTCCCCTATTTCCTGTCAGCCAGGTCTATTTATAGCTTCTGACGTCACTGGTCTCCTCTGATGGAGCCTCGTCACGGCCGATTACACCGAGCCAGGGGTGGAGGAGGTGTGTAGAGTGGGGCTGAACGAGGTGTAGTGGTGGGGTGGCTTCATTGAGGTAAGCCCTGCTGCTGCATATCACCCCCACCAACCCACCCTCTGGGAAGTTGCACCAATCAGATGTGAGGTGCTGAGCACATCACTGTGCTGGATACAGCCCTCCTCATCACCACCCCCACTGCCCCCAGCCCCTCCTGAGCTTGCTGTATCTCACTGTTTCTATGAACTGGGCCCATTTCATTCAGCATCGATTGCTTAATGGCCATCTTTCATTTATCACGCAGTATTATTGCTGGAGCGCCGGAGGCAGGCTGCACTAAAAATAGACACAGTAGCAAGCTTCCATTGCTTGACTGGTGCTCTGTTTTCAGCTGTTATGAAAGGGGGAGTTTGCATGAATGAGAATGCATCTAATTGATAAAGACAGTCTGCCAATCGTACCCATGCGGTGGCCACATAATGGAGCTCTGAGGTCTCAGTCAGGTGAATTCCTTAGAAGGAAAGAGGTTTGGCTGAGAGGACGCTGGTTCACGGTGAGCTTCAAATAGTGCAGAGATCAGCAGAGAAGAAGAATTCCCGAGCTGATAAGCTTTGACCCCCCCAGACAACACTCAAAGTTCTCCTCCACTTCCTCTCTGCTCATGATGGTTGTAGCGCCGCGATGGCTCGTGCTTGATCAGCATGTTATGAAAAGTGTGCTTTGGTTCAGAGCCATTAGGAGGGAAAGGGAATTTACTGCAATAGTGAAACCTGCAATTGAGAAGAATGAAATGTGATCATTTGTAGCTGTGCTGCTGTTTGCTGACAGAAGCTGTCCTGGAATTGACAGAATCCCATTTTTATCATACCAATAACAAAAACTCGAAGTTTTCCAAATATGGAGACAAAAATACCGTGTGGTTATTTTCAGCGACTCTTTGTTGAGTACTTGGGGGCATATTTCGATGTCGCTGCTATGACGGGGTGAGAGTGCGAGCGGTGGGGAGGGTTATTGGTTGTCGTTGCACTGAGGCAACATGCCAGTGTTGACGTCAAACAGAGATGGTGAAGGGGAAAGATGTGCGCGAGTGTGTGCTAGATTGTGAAAGCAGTAATCACAAGGTCACCTGTTTAAACTCAGAGGAGACAATCTATCTGAATACCTTTTTTTTCCATTGTGCTGACAACAAAAGTGGCATCCTGTGCTTTGTATTACTGTAATTTTCAGGTAGTCCGCATGAACCCCGTTCTTGTGTCACTTTATAATTGTAGCTCCTTTGTGTCTGCTGTCAGAGATTCCATTATGATGATTTGGGGGCACTTTGGGAAATTGATTTGGATTTGCAGCCCTCTGCATTACTGTACTTTCAACTTCAGCCGTTCCAAAGAGGTGTAATTGTACCCTGTCTCACCGCGGTCTTATCCTTTCTGTCTCTACATGCAGATCAGCAGCTGCTGCAGAAACTGTTAGAGCTGTGCATCACATTATTTGTGTGTTTGTCTGAGATGCTGATTCGTATGTGAACTCTATGTTGCCTCCCTCATGTTTTCATATATTTCTTGTTTAACACAGATGTGCGTTTTTCCTATATTAAGACTAAGTAGCCAACAATTATAGCAGTTAATAGCAGCTAATATTAATAGAGGTATTAACCTGACCTCTGAGTCACTGCATGCAATTTTAATCATTTCAAAGATTAAAATAAAATAAATAAAAATAAAACAATTAAAATCTTTTTTTAAATGTTAATTAATTAAAAAAAATGAAATAATGAAATGAAATAAAATACATACCAGTCTGTGGCTCTGAGGCTAGTTAGTGGGTAGGAACAGCAGAATACTTATTCGTTTCTTCTCTTCCTTTTCTCTGTAGTTTTGATGTGGAGAATGGCCTGTCGGTGGGTCGCAGTCCACTGGACTCTCAGACTAGCCCGGGTTCTGGTCTGGTACTTCAGGCCAACTTTCCCCACAGTCAGCGCCGCGAGTCCTTCCTCTACCGCTCCGACTCAGACTTCGACCTTTCGCCCAAAACTATGTCCCGCAACTCGTCCACTGCCAGCGATCTGTGAGTATTCTCGGACGCTTTCTGTATTGTTTCCGCAACAATAAGCCAACAGATGTGGATCTTCTTTTGTTTTCTGTTTTTTCGTCTGTGGGGTTGCATAACTGGATTTGGAGGAAAATATATAGTTTGCTTATCTCGTTATTCCAGAGAAATCAAAACGTTTCAGAAAGGCATGAAGATATGAAAGAAAATATTAATTAAACACTTTATGTTTGACAGCACAAGTGTAAGGTGCTGAATACCTACAGATCATCTCATCCCTAAGTTTGACTCATCAGCTGAGAAACTACGCAGTAAACATACAGTTCCTTCCCTAAAAAGCTTCTCCTTATAGTTTGCATATAAACGTTGCTACCCATGTTATCCACTTTGTTAGGTACACCAGTTATCTAGTCAGCCAATCACATGGAAGCAAGTCTGCATTTAGGCATGGTCAAGACAAGCTATTGAAGTTCAAACTGAGCCTCAGAGGAAGAACGGTGACTTATGTGACTCTAAACATCACGTGATTGCTGGTGCTTGAGGGGCTGGTCTGAGTGTTTGAACAGTGCTGATCTGCTGTGATTTTCCTGCACAACCATTTCTAAGGTTTACAGAGAATGATCTGAAAACAGCAAAATCCAGTGAGCTGCTATCCTCTGGCTGAAAATGCCTGGTTGATACCAGAGGTCAGGGGAGAGTGGCCCAGTTTGCAGAAGAGCAGCTCTGAACGCACAACACATCAAACCAGATGCACTACAAGAGCAGAAGACCACAGTGGACCCCACTCCTGTCACCTAAACACAGGAAACTGAGGCTAAAGTTTGGACAAGCGTAACAAAATTAGACTAAGGAAATTGGTCTGAAAGGGACAATTGTGTCTCTGGAACAGGAGATTCACTACAGCTTACAAATATGCAGCAACTCTGATGTGATGCTATCATGTCAAAATGGATCAAAGTCTCTGAGGAATGATTCAGGCACCTTGTGGAATCAATGCATGAAGAATTAAAGAAGATCTGAAGACAAACAAGTATCAACCCTGTACCATGAAGGTGTACCTAATAAAGTGGCTAGTTGTGCGTATCGTTCAGCTTTTTTTAGCACAATGAAATTATTTTAAGTAAAGGTTTGAAATGATTTGATTTCCATTTTACACTAAGCCTGTTAAACTCATGAGATCACATTGATTGTGTCTTAAATACAATAAATTATAATGAATGCATTTAGAACTATTTCTCATAAGCTCACCTAAGGTCCTATTTACACTCTAAGAACTACATGCATTTAGCACTGGGCTTTAAAGCCGCTTCAGGCAGCACAGCTAGAGTTTGAAAATGTAAACACGAGGGCCAGTTTTAGGTGTAACTACGCTAGTTCAGCAACTAGTTTCTGTCTGTTTATACAGCTGAGGATTTCTCTTGTGCAGCTAGCAGTCTGTTTGAAGCCAGTGTAAATGGGGCCTCGACCACCAATAGCCGTTGCTCCTTTGTTTTGAAGGGAGGAGGGATTGAAGCATTGGGAAGTCAGTTGGCTACCTCGGTGAGACAAAGTGTGAAGATTGCTGTGATTTTTCTGTCTATCTCTTTGGGCTGTGCCACACTGTCATGAGTCACGTCTCCCACGCTTTTCCCAAACACGACCCGAACAACTTTATCTTGGATGCTCGGCTCCGAAAGCATCACAAGTGCAAAAGTCTGACAAACAGTCCCAGCAAGCATTTGACAGATGCTGATGTGGTGCCACCTGTGTTTCAGTCACAAACCTGACAACTATCATGATATTTTACTAAACAATGTGGCGCTCACAGTCATGCATCCAAATGTTTGCTGGACGGCGAAGGCCGACTTAGTGTTTTTCACAGTTAGCATGATTTCACCCCGAGGTCTGGAGGTGTCTGTGCATGTTGTCACCCTAAAGCTTCCAGAAAGTTTTAGCTGATCTAAAACCGGTTTCCCACGCATCCAAAGCATGAACTCCTCTCCTGCATGTTGTTCTAGTTATACAAATTAGTCTTAGAGGCATTTTTTTGTCCCTCATAGATAAATCCCATCATTTCTAACCTTTAGTGGGATTGGGCGTTTTTAACATTTCCCATATAGCTCACTCGTGGCTTATTTTATTTGTAAGACTTTTTTTGTTAAAGACTCAATCTTGTTGTTTAAATGTGACCAGAGAACAAAAACTGTTTGGTTAAATCAAAGTGAATACTAAAACATCACTAAATGCAAGTTTAACTAATTAACTTTAGTCCTTAGCTACAACACAAACACGTGTTTCTTTTTTTTGCCTAGTGCTAGCCTTTCTAACGTTCATCCTGCTCCTCTATTGCCAACTCTTAATTACCACGTAGTCACAAAAACAGTATATCTATGAGGTGTAGCACCATTGCCTCTGAGAAGGATTTTGTGTAACTAATACAATGTGTTGTTCTCTTCCTTTGTCCAGTGTGATATTCAGACCAGTCACGGTCTCATCCAACTGCGACGTTCCTGTTCAGTCAAATATCCCAGTAACAGCAACCTGTTGTCATGATTTGTGTGTTTGTGGTTTGAGATTTTGGAATGACACCATACATCCTGAACCACTCTGTCTCCTCTCACATGGCCTTTTTTTTTTTTTTTTACATTTGCAGGCATGGGGAAGACATGATAGTGAC
>VOQK01042815.1:41865-59304 GCA_015052645.1 Benitochromis conjunctus | reverse complement strand
TGTATTTTATTTATTCGTTTTTTTAGGTTCTTGCAAGTTTACGAACGGTGAGAAGTAACTTTGCTGTTCTGACACATCTGCAAGATCGTGTGGGAAACAAGTAAGAGCACGAACACGATGTGGAGCGCGTGACTAATTTGCTCTTTTGTTATTCTACCAACACCTCATCTGTTTCGTGTTTCAGGCGTCCTTCAAGCAGCAACCAGCCGTCCATGTGTAATCCATGTCTTACAGGTCGGTGTTAATATCCCTAAGTGTTGGGACACGGACAGGTTCGAGTTAGAAATGAAGCTCTTTCCCTGTGACTAATGGTGCCTTTCTCATAGAAATTGTCTTTTTTTTATTCAATAGAAAAAGAATAAAGTGATTGCTGATTCGAGTACATCTGAAAGATGTGCTTCTTAAAGTTACACCCATACAGATATAACAGTGGTGATAAATGAATGGTGACATTAACAGTCAGGACAGGTGCAGCATGACAAGAGCAAATTTTCTCCTACCAAGATCAACAGCAGACCTCTCAGCAGACCCATGGGACATGTTAAAGATGTGGATGTTTCCACAGCAGTCCCAGGTGTAAACTGCAACGTGTGTTTGTTTGACCTCTGACCTTTCAGAGGAGCCTTACCAGAAGCTGGCGATGGAGACCCTGGAGGAACTGGACTGGTGTCTGGACCAGCTGGAGACCCTGCAGACAAGACACTCGGTCAGCGAGATGGCATCCAACAAGGTGAGGTGACTCAACTCAGCTGTGTCCATACCGATCATTAATGCTGTGAAGAAGTGCAGGTGAAAAACAAAAGCCTCCGATCTATGCCCATTTTTTAATTCATGTATTTCTTTATTTATTCATTCATTCTCCCCCCGAGTATGCAGTCTGTTCTGTTTGACTGTCTGTTAGCAGTATGGCTTCCAGTCTTCAAGGTATCATTTTCTAATTTTGTGTGATGGTAGTTATTGATAACAGCTCCAGCTGAGTTAATTTGGTGCAAATCGGGTCACACCAAATATAAAAATCCATAAAAACTAAACGTTACTCATTTACTATTTTTTTCTGGAATACTACATTGACTAAAATCCTTTAACTTTTTCTTTGTCCTTTGGTTTGTTGAGTGAGCACACAGACTGGCTGTGACTGGGGTGTAATAAGCTAGATGGAGGTGTGCAAAGAGCTTTGCGATCATGCATCAACTACACACTAGATTTTCAGCTTGTTCATTGTAGTGCAACATTGTTTTCACTGTTCACAAATTAACTTTGTACAGGAGGAAAATTAGATTTGACGTGTGCGTAAATAACACTAGTGTTCATCAATGGCGCCCCTCTCCACTGAGCGCCCGTCCTTGCTGGCTCTTCCTGCTGTCTGGCTGCAAACCTCCTCCTTCCCTCACTCAGCCAATCATATTCCTTTCCTCCACTCAGCCCCTTAAGCTAGACTAACGCGATTGGTCAAAGAAGGGGGAACAGCATGCGGGGCAGGGGGGGCAGGGGATCCTCACAGACTCTCCCTCGCTCTGCCTCCTGCTCTCCCTCTTTATGTTTATCATTGACAGCGTGTGACAGTAGTTGGATGAGAAACTGCAGTCACACCCTAATGGCAGAGCTCTTCTCCTGCCTCCTCTACCTCAGCTATACCCCACCCTATCCCTTCAGCACCACCACCCCTTCATCTTCAGGACTGCAGCTGGGAACTGTGGGAAGTTTAATTTTTAAAATGGACTTTTTTTTTCATGTCCAGACCATCTCTGCTGAGCATGGAGCAGAACTAAGTGGGCAAATTACAGCCTACTACTAAGCAAGCAAACTTGGATTTTTGCCTCCACTAACATCAACATGCGTGGGCTGACATGCCTGCGTCGGCTCTCTGGGTGTATCTGTACTGGAGACTCAGACAGGTGAGCGACGGGGAGCCCTGCTGGCTGTCCTTGTTTACAGTGGGATCTACTGATCAGCAGTGCAGGCTTTGCAGTGGGCTGAATGCTGAGTGAGCCCGCCTGTCGGATCTGACTCAAGACAAGATCCTCTAAGGGGCTGAACGTTGTGTGTGTGAGTGTGTGTCAGTGTGTGTTTAGGACAGAAATGACAAAAAAAGGGCCAAAAAATCCATGCGTGTTTAGAGGAAACAGTTGTTATGATTGTCAAAAAACAAAACACGAAATCTTAAGAGGAATGATTCATAGGTGTAGGAATGGCTCACATGTAAACGTGTGTGTGTGTGTGCGCGCGCGTGTGTGTGTGTGCGCGCGTGTGTGTGTGTGCAGGAAGTACTGCAGCACAGAGGGGGAAGTCGTGATGAGAAGCTCCAGGAGAAATCAAACAGATGATAAACAGTTATGTAGGGAGATGCATGTGCTTGTGTTGGCCCGTCTGTGTGTCACAAAGTCACCGTGCAGCCACTGCAGCATCACACTCTCACCCAGATCCCCTCCTTCCTCCCTCAGCCTCCACCTGCCGAGACTGTTACATAATCAGTGTGGAAACTACAGCTGCAATGAAATTCAACAGGGACACACTGACATCTTTTACTTTTGTAAAACTTTATAGCATGAAAATGTCACTTGTGTTTTTTTTCCTACAAACAGTGCATGTGTGTTTGTTGTGCCCGCTGACAGAATAGTAAGTGATATTATAGTTTATCTTGATTTTTGTATGTTTAAATATTAAAGGGTATTCGTGGACTGTAGGCTGGGAGTATACTCCTGTGAGTGCTGCACTGCTGGGGATCCCCCACATTTTGTTTCACTTTGAACCGAAGCAAAAACAATGGAACTTTTGATTTGGCTGTGAAGTTTTTTGGACTTTAACAGTGAAAATGAATAAGGAAAATACAGTTGTGGGTTAAGTGACAGAAAAACTTGCCAACTTTTCTCTGCCAGTGCCAAACAGCTTGGCGTCGTTTAGTATCGCTTACTGGACTGAATTATGGAAGTCTGAAGAAACAAGGCATACTGACAGTTTAACAAACAGAGGCCTCAGCAGCATGTGGAAGAACCATACACTGCCACAACAGCCTGGCACCTCCTCCTCATGCTGGTCGTCATCTTGGTCACACACTGTTGTGGGATGGCATCCTATTTTTCAACCAGCATTTCTCGCAAGTCTGGTTGTGTTGGTCGCACAGGCATGAACGTCACGCTGATCCCAGAAGTTTACAGTGGGGTTGTCTCTACTCCATCCTCTCCGATCCTAAAATCTGTATGTAGCGTTTGAAAAACTCCACAATGTGGGGGCGAGTGGTGTCATCTTGGAGGACAGAGTTCGGTCCCAGACTATGGACATACGGAACTGCCAATCTCATCTTGATATCTCTCTGCATTGAGGTGATAACAAGCCTTATTTTTCAGTAAGAGAGATACCGCCCCGCCCTATCACACTACCTCCACCAGAAGCTGTTACCGTATTGGTCCACCAGTCAGCACAGTGTTGTCCACATCTTCTTAAAGCTTTGACTCTACAATCCAATAGTTGTAGGCAGAATCTGGACTCATCGCTGAACATAGTGTTTGGGTCCCAGTGCACATGTAAATAAAATGTATTTTCTTTGCAAATGTGGCACCAGCTCAAGGGAAACGGGCTCTCCGACAGTATATGATTTATTTGCAGAAGCGTTGTTACAACAAAGAAATAACTGACCAAACACAAATTTCCTTCATTTATGTGCCAAGTTTAGTTCTTGGCCCTTAAAAGAGGTCAAATAAACAGAACCAAACTCAGTATAATAAAGTAGGATTAAATCAGACCCATTTAGAGGGCCAGGAGGCTTCAGCAGCCAAACAGACTTATAAAGATAAATAAAGTCAAAACTATCAAAAATAACGATATGCACACACTACGTATAAAACAGTTTCAGTGAATGCAAATTAAATAAGAGTGGTATATGAGATCACAGGTTGTGTTTCCTCATTTAGAGCTGTGTGTATCAGAAACTCAAGGTAACTTAAGTATATTGTGTAAAGCGTGGATGTATGGGCGTTACCACCTCAGAGTTGTGTGGCTGTAGGTATAGTCATCACAGCACCTCTTCTTCTTCCCTCTATTTTATGACACAAATATTGAGATTTGTTTTTTAGTTATGTGATGTTTCACCTGCCTCTTCACATTTCTCCCACGTTTTTGCAGTTACAAAAATCGAAGCAAATTAGTAATGTGCAATTTAAAAGCTCAAATATGACAGGCATCCATTAGGTTGTCTGTAGTAAGATATTAGTCATTTTTTTCCATTGACCTTTCATGCACTGTGGGTTTGTTTGTGTTTGCTTTTGTTTGTCCTTGGAAACCTTGTTGTTTACCTGCTTCCGTTTTGTCTCCATGTTTAAAACTATTTTCATTCACACGTTGGAAAGTGCTTTAGTGGGTTTTCTGGTTTTGTCTTGTCCTTCTGTCTGTTTGCACCCATATTTTGGTAACGTAGTTTGTTACGTGTTTCCTCTGTTGTTGTAAGAAGGAGGCATTTTGTTTGAGTGTTTACAGTTACAGGAAGGATTTTGAAATAAAATGCCTTGCTACACACATGCACACCCATACGCTTGGTGTGTGTGTGTGGACTAACTATGTGTTTTTTATTGTTTTGTCATGTGTACACAGTTTAAGAGGATGCTGAACCGCGAGCTGACACAGCTATCGGAAACAAGCCGCTCAGGAAATCAGGTGTCAGAGTTCATCGCCAACACCTTCCTCGGTGAGTTAGAAATTAGTCTGACATGTTTCTGAAAGTCTTGTGAATGCGACACCTAAAGAACGACTTTCAAATTGATACCACTGCGAGGCTGAGGCTTTATTGCATCTCCTCTTTTTCTTTTTTGCTAATCAACATATTTGAACATGAGGATGTCTTCTTGCATTTTACTGGAGACAATAAAAATGTTGTTTGGGATGGATGTGTAGAATAGGGACAAATTATACTTTTTTTAGAAAGGAAGGGAAGGAGAGGATGACTTTCCAAACGAACTGGGAAAAGGGAATTTTACTATATTGGCTGTCATAAGAGGAGTCACTGTAGGGGAGAAAGGATGGGTTTTTTTCTTGTACGTGGAAATGAAAAGAGTGTGTTTCTGAAAGAAGGTGAGGACTGTGTTAACAGGACAGATGGAGAAGGTGAGGATTTTTCCTTTTTCTGAAAAAGAAGGAGGCGGGGCTGCAGACAGCAATCCCGGACACATTGTGTGGCGTTGTCATGGCAACAGGGTGCATATTATTCGACAGCGTGCTGTATGAATAGGAGGCTCAGTGTTCAACAGCCCTTCCGGCAGGATGGTCCAGCTGAACGGGGATGGCGCTGTCAGCCGGACGCCGTTTTGATATGAGCGCCTCTTCTTCAAGCCTGGCTGCATTTGGAAATGAGCACCATGGTTTTGGGTGTGAGGAAGAGAAGGCACTGTGAGAGAGGTGAGAAAGGCCAGACAGCGCCTTGTGTGACGCTGCCACTCAGATCGCTGTGCATCCTTACGGTGCCGTGTGCTTGTATCTGGGCTCGTATCTGGATTTCGTGCTTCTGTGCTAATGAAACACTGTGTATGGAAAATACTGAAGAGGATTTGTGGACGTGAGGTAAAGCCGGCTGTCCGTGATGTCACAATGGTATCATTATTTCCTTGGTTTGTACAAAAAAATAAATAAAAATGGATGAGTCGTCTCCAACACAGCCGTGTCTGCTGGGACAGTACCTCTGAGTCAACAAACCATGTTGAGATGATGCTGATACCGTCACAGGAAACCTTTTGGTGTTTCTGCCTCCAGGAGTACGCTCTCTAATTTGAGTTGAAAAACAAAATCTCCTGCCTTTGATCTTAATCAAGGAAAAAAAGCACAGGAGCTTTGTGATGCTGGGAACTGCTGGGAAGCAGATGGTTTTTAGCCATCATCGGTACATTTTTGCTGCTAGTGTTCTCCACCTACTGCCATAGAATCTTATTTTATGTTTTTTTGTGCGACACTTACATTAATTGTGTTTAGTTGGCCAGATCTCTTACAAGCCCTGCAAGAACAGTGTTTATATAGCCTTACAGCACAATCTCCTTTTAGCCTTGTTTTATTACCCCGGCTATGAGTGAATAGATGTCTGGTTTCTGATCAGATGGTGTGAACTGACCCTGTACTGTACTGCTGATGAAGATGCGTTTACACATGTTTTCCATATGTTTGCCTTTGTGCAGGAATTCAGTGTTTACAAATGTTAGGTTCACATATATTTGCACGGTGCCAGTTTCCTGAATGTTGGCTCTGGGCACCACTACAGTGGGTTTGAAATGAAGCAAAGGATGCAAGTGAAGTTTTTCTTTACCATGGACAGGATCCTGTGAAACTCCACTGTAGCCTTTCATGGATGTCCAGGCTTTTCTTTCTTTTTTCTCAGGTTTTCCATAAACTGTTGGTTGTTGAGGTGGACTCTCTTTTTTTTTTTTTATTTGTATTATCTATGTTAATAGCAGCTGTAGAAACAGCTACTGTTCACAAACTAAAGTAATAGCAAGTGTATAAAGTTGTACACTTAGTGGATGTGACTGCAGTACCAAGAATACCAAGTTGCAGCTGCAGTATTGGGAATTTGTGTGAGCCATTACACTATGATCAAATACTTACATAGTTAAGTGTTTCTGGTAGTGCAATGATTACTAAAATATTGACAGTATTAGTGGTAATAGTAGCAACTTTCAAATTATATTCGTCACATACACAGTCATACAAAGTACAACATGCAGTGAAATGCTTTTGTCCAAGGAGAGGGGGGGTGGCGCAGGCTGCGGACGTAGCCGCAGTAGCTAAAAGTATGTTTGCTCTTAAACAGTTGAGTCACTGACACATCATCATATACTTCCCACTAGCTGGGGCAGGGCTACACTAGTTCTACAAACACACTTGATAAAACATTGTGTGCAATAAACTTACAGTGTCATAGTCTCTGAAACCGTTGCTTCAAAAACAGGGACCAGGTCTGCAGCCACTTAGAGTCTGCTCCCGTCCTGAAAGTAACTCTGGGCTGTTAAGGCGGAGCATTGTAATCGAATGGCAATAAGATGGAGTCAAACTCCTATGGGTTTGCAAATGAATGGGATCAAATTAGAAATTACATCCAATATAAAAAATGTTTGTGACAATCTGATCATTAACTGTTACAAACTGGCAAAAATACATATAAAGGAATTCACATCTAGAGCCCAGCCGCAGCGTCAGATCTGAAACAGAAAATCAGAAATTCGTCCACCAATAGTGATGTAGTAGCTGTGCAATAACAATTGCATTCAGCAGCCTTGCTTTTACTAGGAGTGCAACCACTTGGCAACCAATTGAGTTCCCAATTCCAAAGAAGCACATCACAAACGAGGTGTGCACATCGGTGCAGCTCACCCAGACTGATCGCAGCAGTTATTCTCTCTGCGAGTGATTGCAGTGAGGAGGCCGTCGTCCTGTTTTTAGGTTCATGAACAGTTGCTAACAGCAGTGTGTCTAAATGACAGTCAGACCCACATTATGTGGAAACAGGGCTGCTTCATAGAAACGACTACATTGTGCTCAGTTTAGTGAGTCAGTTTAACAGATCTGAGAGAACTTGTGATTTTTTTGCATTTGTCAGAGTAAAAAGCTTTACAACGATAAGGAAACCAGTGTGATTATGTCCCTCTCACTGTAAGGCAGGTACAACTGAATAATCAAGTGACTGTGTATTTTAAATAGCTTGAACACAAGTGGGTGCAGTGAGCATTCTGTCATGGGTTTTTCTAACACCTACAGATCTAATGAATCACATCTGGCCATAACATTATGTGTGTGTTCATGTTGCAGAGAAGCAACATGATGTGGAAATTCTTTCTCCTCCTCCGAAGGAGAAGGAGAAGAAAAAGAGGCCGATGTCACAGATCAGTGGTGTGATAAAAGCCACACAAAGCCCGGGTTTAGCACCTGCCTCCATCCCTCGTTTTGGAGTCAACGCACCACACGAGAACCTGCTCGCCAAGGTGGGTTCACGCATACACTGACAAAGACAGAAAGACACACACACCTACAAATGCGCTGTGTCATTTACATGCTGTCTTTAATTTCTGCAGCAATTTGAGGATATCGATCGTTGGGGTATGGACATATTCAAAGTAGCAGAATATTCTGGAAACCGTCCACTCACAGTGACCATGTACACCATTTTCCAGGTAGAAATCTGTCCACTCCACCAAAGACCAGAATCAACCCAATTTGTGTCTCATGTTTATTTTTAATGTTCCTCATCAATGTGACAGGAGAGAGATCTTCTGAAGACCTTTGAGATCCCAGTTGACACCTTCATCACCTTCATGATGACCTTAGAGAACCACTACCATGCAGACGTAGCTTATCACAACAACATCCACGCAGCGGATGTGGTGCAGTCCACCCACGTCCTCCTCTCCACCCCAGCTTTAGAGGTCAGCACATAAGGAATTATTTAACCCTAGCAGCTCTGATCTCTCAGTGGACTGAGCAGAGTTGCACCTACTTTTTCTTCTGAATGAATGCGTTTTCTCTTCCTCGTTCACCTCAGGCGGTTTTCACAGACCTGGAGATCATTGCCGCTCTGTTTGCCAGTGCTATCCACGATGTCGACCACCCAGGCGTCACCAACCAGTTCCTCATAAACACCAGTAGGCTTCTGTCTTTCTATTTAAACAGCACACAGCTTGGGCTAAATAAGGACAGTTTAAAAGCTGACTGTTAAGAAACTGTAGCTAAAAGCTCAGGATTAAAGCCGCCTTTGAGAAATGCTAAAGACATTCAAAGAGGTATTCCACCAAAATGTCACTACGGATCAAAAGGTGGCATTTTTCTATCAAATACCAGTTTTTTCTACGAATACTGATAACTGCACCAATCAAGTGTATCAGTTAGGTGGCACAAACCATCCCTCAGTGCATAACAGCAGGTCGGGTAGATACAGTAGTACATAATGCAACGAGACCTCAGGAAGATGCATTTATTAAATGGTGGAGGCAGACTGCAGTGATGCTGGCATCGTGAAATGATCTGAGTTAACTTACAGAGCCGAAACAATATGCATACCTGTGTGTCATTAATTCACTTTCTCATACAAATACACACCACAGGGTTTCTATTTATGTGCAGATATTTCTCTTATTTTTCATCCTTTAATTATTTCTTTTATTGTCATTTGTCTATTTTATCCTATATCGAGCTCCCTAATCTGCACAGTTATTTTAGCAGCTTTGCTCAGTCATTATCATTAATAACATTTTAGATGCAGCTCAGAAATGTAAAAACTGAGTTTAACCCAAAATCAAAATCAATGATAATTACAGCCAAAATATTTTAACATGTTTCCTTAACTTTTCCACCCTTTAAAATACATAGTAATACATAGAAATTATGCCAGGTCTGGTTCTTTATCATATTTGCACACTGTGGCACACGATTTAATTTCGAGTGGGTTGCTGTGAGCTCTGATTTACATCAAGCTAAATAAAGTAGAATTATGTTCAAGTTGTTCTGTTGTTTGTTTTTATTGATTTCTACCTCCGTTTCTCAGGTTCAGAGCTGGCGCTGATGTATAATGACGCGTCGGTTTTGGAGAACCACCACCTCGCTGTGGGCTTCAAACTCCTGCAGGAGGAAAACTGTGACATCTTCCAGAACCTCAGCAAGAAACAGAGAGACTCCCTCCGCAAGATGGTGATTGACATGGTGAGAGTGCTGCCCTTTTTATACGATATATTTATATCATCAGTTATACAGTCCGTTTTTATTCAGATCTTTTCAGTTCAGTTTTTGTTTGTGTTGCTGATACACTGAAAAGTCTTGTCAGTAATATATTTTTCCCTGAGAACAAAGTTGCAGCTTCCTTTTTTTCATCTACAAACGGGACGAAGCGAAGAAAAGCAGAAAGTCGTGAGCTGAACTCAGAAACATCATTTTTGCTGTTGCACTTTGTTGTTTGCTTTCATTTTGCACCTGATAAGTCTTCAAATTGAAAATGGAGAATTTGAGGGCAACGTTCCTGAGCCACACAGGGTCAAAACACTCACACATACACAGACACACACACACACACACACACACACACAGTTGTGTTTTCATATCTTAGTGGGGACATCTAATTGACATAATGCTTTCCCTAGCTGCTTACACTAACCATCAAAAATGAAAACCTAACCCTAACCCTTAGCCTAAACCTAACCATAACTATAACCTATTGTAACCCTGACACTCAAACTGGGGACAGCTATTTTGTCCCTATGAGGGCTCTTGGTCCCCACAAGCCTAGTAACCTTCCAGGTTTTGCTCCCCACAAAGTTATGTAAACATGGTACAAAGACACACACACACAAACACACACACACACACACAGAGATCAGGTGTTGCTCAGGACTGCTGCAGTGACTCTGATAGATGATGAAGCAGCCTCTGTGCATTTGCTTTGTCAGCATTACATTTTGTGACCCAGGCACTGTAAGACAACACTTCACATCCTGCGTCTATACTTCCTTTTCCTTGTAATCACAAGGAAGTCATCTTTAGGTGGAACATGAGACCCTTACAATTTTAATGCATGGTGTGTGTTTGTGTGGTTGTTGTCCTCTGTAGGTGCTGGCCACAGATATGTCCAAACACATGAACTTTTTGGCAGACATGAAGACAATGGTGGAGACCAAGAAAGTCACAAGTTTGGGAGTCCTTCTACTAGACAACTACTCTGACCGAATCCAGGTTAGAGCAGCTCCTGCTGGCATAACACTTTAATAGTATATATATATATTTAAAAATCATGATCATACATATCTTTTTACCTTATATACATGTGCAAACCATTTGTCCATTCAGTGCAAAGAGCAGAAGAGACTTGTTTCTGTGCATTTCACCATTAGGTTAATAATGGTGAAATGTATTAATGTATTAATAACATTAATAAAAAGGATTTTGGTACTAAAATTGCTCCATGTGACAGCTGAAAACTATCCAGTGACTCTAAAACACTGCCTCAGCGTGTTTCCATTTTGCACAGCTGTATAGCTTGCGTGTTGTCTATGTGAAGGTGCTGCCACCTACTGGACAGATAAGTCAATACATCTGTGCAGTTTTGCTGAGTATTGGGGTTGTGATGGAAGAATGTTAATGTGTAAAGTTTGGTATTTATCCTCTCAGTCCAGTATATGAAAATCTGTATTGTTTTGTTCTGTGTTCATTTTGTTTCTGAGTAATAAACTGTGAAATTTCTAAAACAAAAACAAAAGAACTAATGATAATAAATACCATGCCTCCTTGACAGCACATACAAAATATGTTTTTGAGTTTGTTTGAATAAACGTCAGATGGGTTTGTACTGTCAGCAGTGACTGCTGCCATGAATGGACAGATGCAACCAAAACAAACACATGACAGTCACATTGACTGTTGCCAAAGCTCAAAGTGTTTTTAAAAATGATTTTTTTTTTTCTGGGTTATTCTTTATAAGTGAGATTTTAAATGAAGTCGCTGCTGCATTGTATCGCTAACAGCCCAGCATGACACGCCAGGTCTGACTGCGTTTTTCTCCTCCAGGTTCTGCAGAACATGGTCCATTGTGCAGATCTGAGCAATCCAACCAAACCGCTGGAGCTTTACCGTCAGTGGACGGACCGCATCATGAAGGAGCATTTCACCCAGGGAGACAGGGAGCGGGACAGAGGCATGGAGATCAGCCCCATGTGTGACAAACACAACGCCTCCATAGAGAAGACTCAGGTGCTGACAGACAGCAAAACTAACATGTTTGAGTCTGATACTAGCCTGCCTATATAATGGTTCCATACATAATTGCAGTACAACCCTGTGTTGTGAAGTAAAAGAGTTGAGCTAATATACACGCCTTCATGGGTGGAATCTAAAAGTACAGTTCTGTACATGTCTTTAGCCACCCTTCATTTCCTTGTGTTTTGCTTCCAAGGAGCCAGACTTTCTTGTAATCCTTATCCCAAACACACTGCCAATGCAGTAAAAGTATACCTGGATAAAAAACACACACAGTCAAACACTGTCAGTGGTGGATTGGCCTCCTGAGAACAACATTGGCCTCCAACGTTACTGAAGCAGCAAGCAATCCTCACTGAATTGTTTTTGCCTCATATACTTTATTTCTATATATATTTGAACATGTTTCATTTTCCAGTCAAAATATAAAACAATGAGGAGTGGCTGAAGACTTTTGCACAGTTTATTATTCTTCCCATGTCTCCTGAAACCGCCTCTTTAGTATTTTGTCCTTTATTATTTACTTTTATGTATTGTTCTCCCTCCTGTCATGTCTGCTATTCTATTATTGTTAACATTATTATCATAACCAGGTGAGCTTCATTGACTACATTGTGCACCCACTGTGGGAGACCTGGGCCGACTTAGTGCACCCTGACGCTCAGGACATCCTGGACACGCTGGAGGACAACAGGGAGTGGTACCAGAGCATGATCCCCCGCAGCCCCTCACCCTCTACCCCAGAGGAGCACCATGCTGAGGTAGGGCCAGCAGCTGTGGGAGCAGGAGCACCCGTCCCTTCAGGAGGAGGAGGGGACAAGTTCCAGTTTGAATTAACTCTGGAGGAAGAGGAGGAAGAAGAGGAGGAGGAGGCAGATTCTGACCTGGAGAGTCCCATAGAGGATGAGTCTCAGTCTGCTGGGGAGAGGCACCGAGACTCCTCCTCCCCCTCTCTGTCTCCAGACCCCCGCAGCAGCAGCAGCAGGTACCGTCCCCCTTCACCTCACCCATCTCGAAGCATGAACCTGGCTGCCATGTCGGTGCGGAGCCCCACCCCTCACAGATCGCTGGCCTCCCCAGGACGGGAAGGTGCCGACAGGGACAGAGAACTGAGCCAGGAGGGCGACGGAGTGGCCTGCCTGCGTTTGGGCACATAACGACCAGCACAACCTGCCCTGCCTGAGAGACACGGGTGCTGGATGTATGTCGATGGAGGCAGGGCAAGCCTTTACCAATAATGTCTGTAAAATCACCACAGTCCCTTTACACTGGAGACACCCACTCTGGAGAACAGAGGAATGTTCCCCCTCTGTTTTATGTTTCGTTTTTCAGCAAGGAGAATCGTTTTTGTCCATCTTTGGGTGCCTGACAGGCCGTCCTGGTTTGTTGTAGCTTCAGTTTGGAGAGTCCCAGACAGAAAAAAAAAGAAAAAGAAACTGCTGCATTTATTCTGGGAAGAAGAATGAAGCTGAGGCCTGTACTCTAACAAGAGGTAACAAGGTAAAGGAAATGTCTTCCTTCAAAGTAACTGTGACATTTGGACGTGAGCAGCGAATGACGACCGCAGTGGTGTGACAGGGTCTTGGAAATTATTTTGCACCATAGTTTTAGTTTAAGGTATAAAATTCTTGAGTCCTCGTTGGATTAAGTGAGTCTGATTTCTTTAAGAATGATGTGAGAGAGGAATCGTTTTACCAAATACAGGATGTAAATGAGAAAAATCGATGGACCTTAACCTCAGGGTATGAAGAGAAACATAAATCTAATGTAGCACAGATGTACTGGGTACCCCCTAACCTGACCACCCCACCCCAAACAGTCTTTCCAGTTCGATTTACCTCCAAGCCAGACAAAAGAGACTTTAACCTGTGTGTCTCTACAGTTAATCAAAACCCTTTAATATAAGATTTGGCAACTCAAGCAGTCAGATATTACATACTTAAACCAGCTTGTAGCACCACAGAAATTGAACACTGAAGAAGACTTTACCCCAGTCTCACCTGTTGAAACTATAAGACACCACCTGTATGATTAGTTTAAGCTTTATTTTATTTTGTACCTGTAATGAATTTTAATGATGTCATTGTTTTGATTTTCAACCTGTTCCTTGTTGTACATTAGCTGATCTCTGTGTCTGTGCTTAAAAAGCATTTTCTTGTTTTGTTTTTTAAATCAGGGTGCCTCCAGTCCGCAGTAGCACTTTACTGTCTCGGCCGTTTCAGCTCTTCTGTTCAGTCACAAAAAAAGGGCTTCACCCACTGTAGGCCTGCTGATCACAAAAACACAGTACAAGGCATTTGACTAAAGGTACCAGAAGGCAGGGCAGGAAACTAACCAGCTTTCACAAAATAGTGTCCCAAGAAAGGATTTGAAGGACTGGAACAGTATTAAAGTTCCTGTTCGTCCACTGCTCAGATAATATTATAATTCTAGGACTGCATCTGTTTTTTGATGAACTTTTTTGCGCAGTCCAACAGTGTGCAAACTCCAACAACTGTAGGTGAACTCTAAAACCCAGCTCCCACCTCAGACCCTAACTGAATCCGATTCTGAATATTTGTTCTTATGAAAGAATAATGCTGGCAATAATTTTTTTTTAATAATCAGCCAACAATGAACCACTGCTATAACAAAGTGTGGCATCATATTCATCTGTTCTATAGATGCTCCACAGATGCACATGCTCCTTAATTATAACGCAGTCACTGTTTTCATTCAATCCTATTTGTACCATCCCACTGGTGCACAGTAGAAACTCTGCAGCTTAACAGATGCTGATGAAAAAGAAACTGTTCATTTCTTAAAGGCTCCCACGTGTTTGTTGGGAAAATCATTTATGCAGTCACATTATTATACCTGTCTGTACTGCTAAAATTAGAAACAACAGCTACTACTGTTTGGAAGTTCTGTGAACTTCTGTGAAGTGCTCATTCAGATGTTTTGTTTTGTTTTTAAAACCAACATTTGTGTTGTTGTTTTTGTGGTGATATTTTATTAAAGTGCTTAGAAGAGATTAGAGAGATTATTGAGGAGACTTGAGCTTATTTCCAGGTAAATTTAAGGGTTACTACTTGTTACTTGTAAAAGTAAAAAGTAATCTAGCGTATTACTTCCAGTAAGAATACAGTATGTAATCTGTACTTGAATTTAAATTGTGACTGTAACACGTGTGTTCATCATGTCTTTCAGATCATATAATTCCCCAAACTCTGCTTGCCTTTGAGTCACAAAACATGGCGAGCATCCTGTAAACTTCCATCCAGGAAGCCGATATAGTCGTCCACTTGGATGTTTGACAAACTATCAGTGTCTGCATTTATAAGGCAGATAGATGGAAATTTAAAAACTTCAGCCATGCTATGACTGGAGCTCTGGAGCTTCGCTGCTGTAAACACGTCAACCCTCTGATCCGAGCAGAGTGAAGAAGAGCACAAATAAGTGCACATAAAAAAAATCTGTTGATGTTTCTGAAAGAAAAAAAAAGTTCAGCAATAAATAATACAATATCAGATTTTTAAATTCCCGGTGTCAGTATCGCCTGGCTCTGTCTCAGATTATTTTATATTACACCAGCAGATTCCCCTTATGCTTATTTTTCTTTGGATTAAGTAGTTTGTTGACAGACAAACCAGCAGCTTTGAAGCTGAGGCGGTTTTATTACGTCATACTGAAGCTCAGAACTGAGCACTTTCTAAAAGAGGCCCTTGCTGTTGATTTTTTTTGTGGGTATTTTAGAAAGTGTAAAAAATGCCAGCCTTATCCTTTAACAGTAAAATATTGTTTCGACACACAAACCTTCAAACCTCAGTCAAACGTAAAACATGTTTGCACATCTGAACTAAAGATGCTTCTTCTGAACTGCTTTATTTATAATAAAATCCCAGCGGTGTGTTTTCCTACCCTGCCGACAGATACTGATGTAGAGATCAGAGAGAGCTCAGGTGGCAGAAACAAATGGCCTGTAGTTCATACTAAACAGACTGTGCTCCATCAGCTCTTATGTGGTAGATCGTGCTCGACTGGGATAATGTGTGCCACAAGTGTTGACAGCACACAAACACCTGCCAGCCTACGATGCTGTACATTTTTACACTAGAGATTTTAACCTGATGATTGTATCAAAGTCATTAACTTTATAGTGTTAGTTTTTACAAATGATACACGTTAACAGTATTTAAGGCAAACGAGTCAATAGATTTTGTGCAGCTTAGGATCAGTCTGTTCAGTTCTTTCCTAATCAGATAGCTGAGACTTGAGGATGTGTGTAGTTTCAGGTGTTTCATGACTTTGTCTTTCTGTACCAAGTACTCATTCAGCCTAGAACAGTGGTTGTCGCCGTCACTGAGGTAGAAAGACCGGGAAGTAAGCAAGCACTACACAACATACGATGCACTTCCCAGTCAGGCAGTAGTAGAAAACACTAGTCTAACAGTATTCCATTATTTCAGCTAGTAAGCTTTGTTGATCAGCCTTACATGGTATATGAACGTTTTGGGCCTTGTGCTTAAAGACCACTGTGATGCTTTTGAAATGCTGAGCCCCAGACTGTCGGTTCTTTCATTTTTCAGTGGAGGAAGAGGAAAGCAGGAAAACTGTTGCCAGAGAACATTTACAAAGTGTGTTTTAAATGTGACACTTTAAACCTGAGCAAGTAAAAGAGGATTTAGGTTCTCAGCTTTTTCAAAGGTCCCAGATTTAAAGACAATTTAGAGTTTCATTAAAAAAACTAAACAAATTGTGAGTAGATATGCTGTCATATTATAAACCATTCACATTGTAATCAAAGCAGTTCAGCTATGGTCAGTTTATTTTTCCAGTTTTACTCATTTAATATCTTTAGAGTATCTATATTTCAGTATCCAGCTGACCACAGATGTCGTCACATGATGGAAGTGTCTGCTCGTTCTGCATTTTGCTAGTTTTATTAATTATCCGTAGATCGTATACTTCTACGAAGTATGGCTGATGGTAAGCCAATGAACCTCAGAGAATCACCCTGAAAAACACTGCATTTGACTGTTTTATTATATCGTCAAAAAACATGCACCGTGTCAAAAGTTGCTTTGTGGTTTTTCAGCCATGAATCAAGATCCAATAATTCACTGGTTAAGCAGTTAAACAGCTAATTAAACAGGTTAATTAAATGTAGTATAAATATAAAGGCATAATCATCCAAAAATTTAGCTTCTAAGATTAAACTGCTTTTCTCAGACGATCCCTTGTGGCACAACAAATAATGTGTCTCCAGTTAGTAAGTCATTACTTTCTTATTGTAAAACAAAAATGAACCATTTAAAAGCTCATATTTATCCTGTGTAATACTTCAAGTACACATACAGCAACAGTTTTCTGACAGCGGGCGTCATTTGCTAGGCACTAAACAGTCTGAGGGGTTACGTCAGCATGTTAAACTCAGCACCGTGGCTCCGTGCAGGAAGACGTCAGTGCCATACAGCGCTAACTGTGTCGGCTGCTTCTACACAGCGACTGTGCTGCACTGACACCGCCTCCACCCATGTCCACGCCGTCTTGTTCTTTCAGCCTCTGTGTCGTGCAAACTTCTATAGAGATATTTATTCTTCAGATGTGTCTGTCGATACGAAGTACTGTAACATAGGATGTCTGAGTTTATGTTCTGGAGCCTAAAAATCAAGTATACTTTACAAGTATCCACCTGCCACTCCAATGTTTTTGTCAGAGAAATTAAATATATTTTTGTTCTGCATTTTAAGC
>VOQK01042815.1:24225-38814 GCA_015052645.1 Benitochromis conjunctus | reverse complement strand
AAAGCACAGCCAGGATTCCCGAGAGCTTCATGTTGGCATCTGCAAAGGAATCCACACAGATCTGAGAAAGTAGGACGGAGAATATCGAAGATGCTGCTCACTGGAACCGCCCAATCAGCTGATTGACCACAGGTGTTAATGCTGCTGCCTTCACTAATCCTCGGACATCCCGCTTCTGGCTCCGGAGTATAAGGGAGTCACAAAATAATGATATGAAACGGTTGACAGTTTAATCGTATTTAATATATATTAGCATTTACTTAAAAAAATAATAATTCTGGCTTTACCTAGTTAGCCACTAAACTTAAATTTAAAAGAGAAACGCAGAGCAATGGTTGCCGTTTTCTTCTTCTTTCCTTTTTTTTTTTGCAGAAACAGCTCATGAAAGATGTGAATTTACTGGAGGTAGGAAATCGAGATGTCAAGTCAAATTTATTTATATAGCACATTTAAAACAACAGCTGTTGACCAAAGTGCTGTACGACCTTGGTCAATTAAGATAATCAAAAGAAATAAAAACATAGGGGGACATGTTATTAATTCTACGAACTGTTTCCGGGCAGTTCCACTGTCGGCCTTTTAAGTTCTCAGCAATTACACTGAAACTATTTTGAAGCTAGGCGTTGGCATCTCTGTGGGTATAAACGAGAAGGTTCTTGCAGTGTGCTGTTTTCACTCAGATCAAAGGGTGGCTGACGTTTGCGTTTGAAAGTAAGGCACAATCAGTGTTTGGTGACTGGGTGAGTGCTTGTGTTGCAAGGCTCTGGTTTAGTACAGGTATCAGTGAGCTCAAAGAGTCACTCTTAATTTTAAATACAGTGGCAGATGGCCAGAGTTGTGATCCAGCTTCATATTTCTTGTACTCTGTTGCTTGCAGGTTGATCGTGGTTCCTCTCACGCTGATTGGGATTTATTAAGAAGCTAAAGGGTGAAGAAAAGTTCAAGAGCAGATCAGTAAGACGGTTGTTCACACAGTTTCTCTGTCAGTTTGGCATTCATGGTGTGACTCACTGACACATGATTTTGTAAATCATGGGATCAAAGCTTTTGTATGCATAATGTCATACATACCGTGTCTTGCAAACTCTTTTCACATTTGCAAATCTTAATTCAAATGATGACAATATTGACACTGAATATGGGCTGCTGCTGGACATGGACAGGTAACAAAAAAAACAAAAACTAAACAAACGCTGAAGTCCAGTTTGACCAGAATCTAAATATACATTTTCAAACAAACTTAAATAATAAAGTACTCCAGCTCATATGACAGCAGTCTAATGACTAATAACCTGTAAGCCATTACAGATCCATTAATATCCGTCACCTAGCCTACATTAGCTGTTGTTTTTTGACGCCATTTAGAGAGATTCAACAAGGTGCTGAAATTATGTCATTAAATAATACTCCAAACAACCTGTGAAGCTATAATCTCAAATTTATTTGGGATCTGAAAGTGCATACATGAACAGTACAGTTCTGAAGTTGGTAAAGCTGGGGTTTACATTAAAAAAAAAAAAAGGTTCAATACCACTTTTCTTCTATGACTCCTCAAAGGACGCACAAGCTGATTCAAGACAACAAGCTGAATGTTATTGCATAATCAATACAGTAAATAAACAGTTACAATAACAGTATTTTCTCACAGCAATAGTCTTACAACTAATGCAGCTAAATCCTTTAGATCAGATAAAAAAAAGAACAAGTGTACACAGCCACAATGGAAAAGATTCAAATTAAAGATACAGAAACATCATTTCAACAAATACCATATTGCATGTGAGCCAGAGACAGAGGTATTGGATCAAATGCACAGCTCCTCATGAGAAAGAAAACAGATATACTCTATAGTAAGTAGTTCAACATCACATGACCTGCTACATCCCATCAGGTTACGGCATGAAAGAAAGGGTGAATACAAATATCTCACCAGCCTTCTTCCACCTAATCCATCACCACGTACCACCTTCATCTGACGTACTTACTAACCTCCATCATATACTGTACCGAACACATGCCACACCAGCTTTCTTGCCCTACATAACTAATCCCTTCACTGAACAGTATTTAACTTTATACCTCAACATAACTGTTTCTGTTGTTACTTTCCCATAAACCAGTTAGGCCCATTTTCTCTGTTATGCCAGAAGTCTGTGGTATCTAGCATAAATGCCAACAAACCATTGGAGGTTGCTGAGGGGAAAAAACCCCAAATATCACTGTTGCTAAACCTCCTTAGTATGATACGCACATACAAATTCAAGGACTACACAGTTCTAAAGGTGAAATGCTAAATGGCAATCATTTGCTTCTTTTATTGAGTTCTAACCCTCAGCAGGCTCGTTAAAGAGCCTACCTTTGATCATTAACATCGGCGTATTTGTAAGATATATCTGTGAAGTGTCTGTAGCTGTGTATATTTCTACTCCTATACAGCAGCAGATACATCGTGGTAATGGTTGTTGCATCATTAGGTAGCAGATCATGAAGACTTAGATGGGCAGCTAAAAGCAGATCACGATGACACTTCATGATATTCGATTTAGTTACACCCCAGCAGTGATCGTTTCACTGTCTCTATTTTGTTTTTGTTTGCACAGTGATAAAACATTAAGATGCCACCAACTGAAGATATATATTTATATATATATATGCATGCTCTCATGAGCAACTTGACCATATTTACAACTCCCACTTGTCCACCTGCCTTAGTAACAGGGTGAAGACAGTCACAGTAGCTCCACCTCAAATGTGGAGTTACGTGTGTGCAAATGCTATGCTTTAAACCTAAACTCCACAGAGCAGTGGTCTTTGTGCACATATCACCTGTGTGATTTCATTTTTTAAATTCTTGCTACAAAATTTACTGAGATAGGTAACACTTTATTGTTAGAAGTTATATATATATTAAATAAATATATTGCATTTGTAGACTTTAGCACTCAATCTATTCAGTGTGCAAAAAGTACAAAAAAGACAACGACAAGATAATGTGGTGGAGGAACGGACGCCAACATTTTGCCTTCAGTCCTCCTCGCACTGTCATGTGACGATTGTGGCGCACTCCGTCCACAACCTGTGCAATGCAGCGACTGACAGTTTACTGCTGTGAAACACTATTTCACAGACTGATGTAGTTACGAGCACAACAGACCACAGCCGACATGAAAACGTCTCTGTTTGTTTTGATAAAGAACATGTCACAGTTTGACTCATACTGACAGGTGATCGAAAGAGATGCATTAAAGGAAAACTACAGTAATAAGTGCCTAGCACCGTTAATGGAGGCTAAACAAAAATCTATTTTATAGCTGCTGGTGTTATTCTGATACCAGAACTGGTATCAAAACAGTTTCCAGCCACAATATTCTGATTTAGTAATATGCATTATACCTTTTCAAACCTGTTACACAATAATGGCATGCAAAAATCAAACATATACACCTATTCACTGCCACAAAGCAGGAACCTGACAGGGTGTCTCTCCCTTCATGGCAAAAAACAGTCTGACAGATAACTTCAAGTGTGCATACGCAATGACAATCAAGCACGTGTGACCATTAAGAGATAAGTGCATGTTAATGTGACCCGATGACACAAGAAAAAATATATACAGGTCACAATATGTAAAATTAACTATTCATATCTTTATATATGTATATATTATTTATATATTTTAATTCATGGGCAGACCAAGCCGACTATGCTAGATTTATTCACTGCTGTGTTTTCCTCTATAAAAATAGTTTAATTGATGATATCCACAAGCACCACTTCATCTCTGCTCAAAAATTGCACAATCAAAGAAGTCCCTGGGTTACAAACCTGCTACTTATCCAGGGCTGCACATACCTGGATAGGTCTGAAATGTAAACAGTTCTCATTTTAAATGATTCTTTTATCAATATAGACACAACTTTCTACTGTGTATATATCTCACACTTAAGAGGGAAAACAAATTCTCAGGTATGGTCTGCTGGTGTGGTTCAAAAAACTACAAATCATTACCTATCTAATTTTATTGTAATATACTGTTTTTGGTCCCCGTAGTTGGAATTTTTACATTATTAGTTAACACCTAGCTCGCTACTACGCCTGCAAAATTCTAGCAGTAATGATAAAAATTGTTACAGCTGTTTGGTCAATTGTAAGTCTCTATGTTATGTGCTCGGGGTGTTAAAATAAGAGAAATATGTTAGTGGGTACCAATCCCACTTATTTTTTTTATCATTCTCAATCCAAAAAAGTAGAAGATTTTAAACTCTAAACTCCAGATAAACCCTTTAAAAAAACGGCACAACGCACACACACTGCTTTCACAAACCTATCATAGCTGCTTCTTTTTTCTTGTGTCTTTTGTTGATAGTTTTGTAGCCACCAGAGTCGTGACTAAAATCATTAAAGTCATTAACCTTTGTTTTTATAATCAGTATTTAGGGAAATGAAGTACTTCAAGAAAAACAAATAAGATATAATATGAAAGCAATCTTGTTATAATATATTCAACTAGAGATTGGTTTGTGTATCTGTTTGGTTCTTCAGACTGTTGTTGTCTGCAAGAGAAACATGTTGGTTGGGGAGAAGCACTTAAAGGCACTATTCTACAGTTTTCTATGAGCCTGGAAGTCTACGGTATAACCTTATAAGATCACCTCACATCTTCTTAACAAATCTCCTGGACTCCAACCAAAATCATTTCAAACCAAATTAATGTTAAATTTAGATTTACCCCAAATGTGTTGCAGATTTTTGCAACACATTTGGGGAAACTAGTGAGGCTGAATTCTGTACTAGGACAGGTCAGCTGAAAATTCTGTTACAGCTACTAAACTAACCGAAGTACTGATTAAATCTGGCAAACTTTAGGTGCTGATGAAACGTAAGAAAATGATAATAATAACAAAAGAATAAAGTTTTTAAAAAGGCTCCAGCCTGGCTCATAAAAGCAGACAATATGCTGCTGATTACAGTGTCAGTGCTGTATCAGTGTAACAGCATCAAACAGCACTCTCAAAGCTGGATCCCTGTTTTAAACTGGCATACAGGCTGAAACTACAGGACACAAATATTCCACATAATATGCATAAACTGCTGAAATTCTCTTAACTATCTTGGACTGTAGTTTACGGATGACTTTTGTTTGGCATAAAAGCAATGTTAGATTATTATCCAATTTTAGCACTGAACATTTTATTGCGGTGAGGACACTAACCGGTATGCTGTTTTGAGCCTGGTAATAGTGTCCGTTTGGGTGTGTCCACAGTACTATTACTGGGTGTGTGCTGGTGTGTCTCAGCTGGGCTGCTGGCTGAGAGCGGGCCAGGCCAGGGTTACATTCAGCTGCTGGTTGTGCTGGATCAGGGATGTGTGACGGTAGTGAAGGACAAGCTCTCTCAGCGATGAGTACAGGTTGTAGGGCTCAGCGAAGCCGTATCCTGTGGACGTCCTGTAAATTACACAGTGTTTCACATCCCCGTCCACACTGTATGAGAGAGGAAACTGATTATTTGGCATCTACAGGATTTATTTGCAGAGCAGTCAAACACTGAGTACATGTCGATATGAAATCACTCACACGACAGAGCAGGCAAACGAGCCTCTCTGAGTCTGGCTGTCTCTGATTAAGAACGTCCCATCTCTCTTCCCTCTCAGCAGCTCCTCCGCCTCCTTTCGTCTCATACCACCAACGTACCAGCTCCTCTCCTCCTGGTGGGTATCATCTGCTAGGGTGTATGGGCTAGCAGGTGGACAGGGAGCGCCAGGGTTAATTTAGATGCAGGAAAATATTTGAAGCAAAGAGTGTTGAAGAAATAAACAAGCACAGTACATAATCTCTCCTTATCCATACGTTGTTTTACGATGTTTTGAATACTGGAGCAGTTGGACCCAGTTTTGTTAATATTGGTGTTAATATTGATCATATGAACCAAAAATGGCAACATGGGTGGCGTGATGAGCCACATATACAGTATGTGTGTTGTCGGTGAACATGCCTTTGTGACATTTTACTATAACACATTTGACTAATGTGTCTCTTATGTCCTTTCCTGCTGTGTGAACACGTGTGGTACAAGCATGTTTCAGGTTTTGGATGTAACATTTGAAATAACTAAGTTTGAGTTCAAGCGATTTATGGGATTTCTGTCAAATCTGTACGTTTCTATTACAATTTAAAAACAAAAAAACCTTCAATTCAGCTGAACGGGGCAAGAGAAGGATACTTACTCCTCTTCTTCACTCCTGATACCGAGCCAGTCATTTATCTGGCTCGGCCTGGTGCCTTGTTGAGTGAGCCAGCTGAAACATGGACAAACAACAGTTGGAGTGCTGTTACATGTTTATCAGGGTCATTTCCATGATTTAAAAAAAAATGGGATCACCAATGGGAAATCAGGCTATTTAATCAGAAAATACAAATAAATACAGGGCAGTAAACTGGTGTAGAAATCATTGGCCATGATTATTGCCCAATACTGATGGTATTCATAAAAAGTGGTGCTGCAGACCATTTCCTTTACTCTTTAAGTGTTCAGAAGGATTGAGACTTTTGTTTAAGTAATAGTGCAAATCTTTAAGCATCAAAATATAGTTAAACTGTTAAAAGTATAAGCACTTATTACAGAGAAGCACACACATTATATTAGTGGATCATCATTGACTGACTAATGTCACTTTAATGTTTCAACAGGAGATTTTTTCTGTGTGATAGTAATCCAATCCAAAAACAACAACACTGATCAAAAGGTTACACAGTAAATGAGAGATGCAGTATGCACATGAGTGTTAGTTTTTTGTACTGCCCAGTAAATTACTTAAGTAAATTTACAGTTGTGCTTTAAGCCAACTGTACTGATACTTGTTCACGTTTACTACATGTGAAAGGGTTGGCTAGAAAGACACCACTACCAATCAGGCTTATGATAAAGCTCCATACCAAGCATAGTAGAGCTCCACAGCTGTGACAACACGGAGAACAGCTGATTTCTTTTCTATGTTTATAACGCAGCTGTGTTGTTGGTATGTCATGAAATGTTCTGGTAGTCAAAATGTTATCAGTTATATTTCATGTGCTGAATCTGATCAGGTCATGTTAACACAATGTTATCAGCCTGAGATACTCGTTTGACTGAGAAGTCACAACGCGTATCTGTCAGTAGCTGTGTCGCTGTGCAGGACACACGGTGTTTTGTCTTTGGGCCCTTTGCTTTACTCACGCACTGATTGTAAACTCCAGTGCTGATACCAATGTTTAAAGTAATAGTGTGGCCCATGCTGATACCGATTTCTTGCATGTCTTTTCATTTACTGATTTTGGAAATTCTGGGAGCTAAATTGGAGCCACTGTACATGAAGCCTTTTGTTTCTGAATGCCAGCTAAACGTGGGACAGTGAAGGGTTGACCTTACACCAGGTATTGATCTCTGAGCTTCCGGAGCTGCACGAGGTCAGGCTTCAGTTTGTTCATTTTCCTGTCAACCTCCATGTGAACCAGCGCCTTGTTCCTCAGCTCTTCCTCTAACTTCTTCTTGCTGTTGTGGATCTCTTCCACCCTCGACTGTAGTTCCTCTGAATTGTTTTGAATCCTGGAAGTAAAAATTAAAGAATTACTTGACTAAACTAGCGACTATTAATAATTCAACTTGTTTTAAAACAAAAAGGTAAAGTGGAATGCATAAAATAAGGTGTTGGGTTTTGTAAACGTACTTGTCGGATTCTGTACTGCTGTCTAATGTGAGGAACATGTCGATGTATTCCTTGCTGTAGCGCTCTTGGGTTTCACATTCCTCCTCAAAGATCCGAATGATTTCGCTGAAAGCCTCAATGGCAGTTCGCTTGCTCTGCAGTTCCTAGAAAGAAGACAAAACAACCGTTTATTTTTAAGTCTTTACAGAAAGGGCTCTGTAAAGAAACAAATCTGGATTTTAATATTGTTTAAATTTACATGGTCAAAAGGAGACTCTGTGATTAAGACCATTACCTGGGAGGTCAGATTCAGCTCCTCAAATAGGCGATCATACTCTTTGCTTTTTTCTTTGTATTGATCCTGAAATATCCTTAGCTGTTCTCCAGCTGTATCAATGTCAGCTTCTATCACAACCTGCTGCTATATGCACAAAACGGTAAAAAAGTATGATGGATTTAGTTATTAAGGCATTATCACGGCGGCTTTGTTCCAATACCAGTAACAGACCATGTGGTAAAAGTCTTCAAGTGATTACAACTTGTTGTAATGTAAGAAAACAAAAGTTCACAGTCAAAATGCCCTTAAAAGCTTACCTGTTGGTTTCTGGATATTGGATAGAGTAACTGTGTATCCAGTTTAGAGTTGTACTGGGCCAGTGACTTCTTCTGGTAATACTGGATCAGATCCGCTACAGAGGAAAAAGCCAGTGGCTCAGAGAAGCCGTACTTCCCCCCATGATGGAAGATTTTTATTAGTCTGTTTGAAGCGTCTTTTCTGCAAAAGTCAAAGGATAGTTGTTCCAAAAACCTCCCATAAATAACATGGTACTTATTGTCATTTTAGGCTAACTCAGGTGACAAGTCGGGAGCTTTGTTCCCCATTAGAGCCTCTCCTGGTTCTGTTTAGTCACTCTCTCTTTTAGGTCTCTAACATGCAGCCGGTGCAGTGTGTGCATTTTGGAGGAATATCGAGTTGAAGGCTAAAAAGAGCTGTGGGTCACAGTTTTGTGTATAAAGCCAACTGTAATGTGTGAGAAGGACTGGTGTGTGTGTGTGTGTGTGTGTGTGTGTGTGTGTGTGTGTGTGTGTGTGTGTGTGTGTGTGTGTGCGCGTGTGTGTGTTCCTTCATCCAAATGTAAGATAGATGACTGGAAAAACACTCGTGAAACACATCTTGTGGGGACAGGGTGTTATGTTGCTGAACATTGGAGTCTGCGCCAAACTCTAATCAACAAAGCTTTATATCTGAAACCTGGTCTGTCCCGATTCCGCTAAAATTAGACCGAAACCACAAAATGTATAAAGTTACACTTTCAAACCAGTAAAGCTAAATTTAGAGTCCGAGACCAGGAAACAATAACGAACCTTTGACTACAATATATATTTAATTTGGGGTTAACTTTGTATTCACATGAGCTACAGACCACTGATGACTGATTGTAATGCAGCAATAAAACTCAAAAACCTGGTACAGTCTTTAACTAGTTGTGTTTGATATACTTTTCATGTTTGATATACTTTTCATGAGCGCTTTGAGTACTCCGGAGCGCTTTGAGTACTCCGGGAGAGTAGAAAGGCGCTATATAAGAATCAGTCCATTTACCATTTAATGAAAGTGTAGCCATCTGCATACTTGTCACTAATCTTCTAGCAGTTACCTTAATGTCAGCGTGTATTCCCCTTTAATCCTACTGGAAGCATCTCGGACCAGGAATGTCCCATCAGGAGTGTTTCTCATCATGTCGTTTACTTCCTCTCTGAACAAACATGAAGGTTTCTGTTAATTATAACGGTCTGAGGAAGACCCCATCGATAAAGTCAGATATACTGTAACAGTGGTGTTGGCTGTTAGTCTGTAAGGACAACTTTTGTACAAAAGAAAATGTGATATAAATATTAAGTACCTTGAGATGTTGCCCCAGTACCACTCTGCTTCAAATAGCCGGTGGTCATCAGCGCTGCAGTCACATTCTGCCATAGCTTTGTATATTTTGTTCTCTGGGTGGATTTCTGGAAGAAAAAAAATGCAGTTACATTTTTACGTAGGATTAAGGATTTTACGTTAATTTGAAAGAAAACTGCTAAGCAGTAAATAGTCAGTTGCACATATGTTGGAGCGTACCTCCTTCCTTGCTGCTGTTGGTTTTTCCTGAAAGAGACGTACCATCATTATGATCATGAGAGGAGAGGTCCTGCAAGAACGCTGCCAGGGTGTCGGACTGCGCCTCACTTTCACTTTGGCCCATTTCACTTTCCAAGAACTCTGAAACATCAACCGTAAAACAAGCCAGCGTTACCCTCCCTGCCTGTTCACATCAGTCTGTATGCGGCGATCTGCGCTCTGCGGCCGTTCTGCACACACTGCCGTCCTCCTGACGAGCCACTGAGAGGGTGATATCGTTGTGTAGCTTATTCTCGCACCACGTGGGAGACTGTGTCTAGACTAGTTCGCTGACAGGTGACAGTGTCTGGCAGCCTAAAATACCAGAACTGGCACTCCTCGCTCAGGCACACTCAGCTAGACTTGTTGCTGCTTAGTGCCCGACCTCGCCTTGCCTCGCCTAACAAACAACAGCTGTCTACAGAGATGCAATGTTGGCCTGAAGGACCAGAGCTGATGCTCCACTGTGGCTGCTTGTGATTTTTACCCCTGTGTGTGGTTGTGTCAGTGTTACATTAGGGTAGCAGGGAAATGTGAGACCCCGTCTGTCAGGCATATTCCACAATCATTACATTTATGTGGGAATTCTTTGTGTTTCACAGCATGTAAACGCACACACACACAAGCACACACACGAGCACTGAGTGCAATGAGAGGTGTGCTCTAAGCAGTTGACATAAATCGTCCCCTCACCACTTGTGAAGGCATGCCTGGAGATGCTTGAAATCGTTGCTCCAGACAGAGCTGTGTGTTGGGGGAATCATACTTATACTGTTGTAAAATTAGAAAGGGCGTGAACTCATTAACCCAGGGTCTACACACAGTGAAGCTCTGTCAAAACCTGCCTGGTATAAAAACCTAATAAAAGCTGTTCAACTAAAAAAAAAAAGTTCAGTTCAGTTACCCAGTCTCTTAGGCCGGATAGTAGATGGTAGATTCATCAACTTACAGAGGTTTCTTTGCTTTATTTTGTTCCTCAACATGGTGTAGGCTGTAAGTCTGTAAGCGTGAAAAAGTAAGCCCACCTTTACTGCTGCCACAGGAATTAAGAGGGTAATTGGCAGCTGATCACATGTACTTGATTAAGTGATCATTAGCGAGTGCGAGCACCTCTGTAAAAGCAGAAGGTTTGATAGCTTGCTGGTTTGGAGCATTCAGGTGTGTTGACGCAGTGCCACAATCTTCTCAGGAGGAGACCTCCCAGCACACTGACCCCAGGTCAGACTGTTCAGCGCGCAAACACAAGAGCTTGAACAACTATGGAGGGAAGGATTGCCAGGAGAATGCTCTTTAACAAGAACACGATAGCACAGCTTAGGATTGCACTGTCCTGCACAATGGCTTTACAGCTGCAGTGTGTGTGTGTGTGTGTGCGTGTGCGTGTGTGTGTGTGTGTGTGTCCGTGTGTGTGTGTGTGTGTGTGTGTGTGTGTGGCCCACCTGAGTGTACCTGGTTCCAGTTAAAAGTCAACTGATCTTCTGGGCTAAAAGTGCTTCTGGCTTTTTCACACTTCTGAAATGCATGTATTTTTTTAAATATGGCCACTGTAGGATTTCTACAGCTTTGAATGTCAATTGACCTGGGTGTGCCAACTTCTCTAAACAACTGCGTGTACAACTTCAAATACTATTTGTAGTATTTTTGGAGCTCGGCAGTAGCAAAACAGAGATCCCTGTCACTGGGTCTTAGCACGTCACAGGGTCAATTCTGCCATCTGCTGGTTCCTTGCTAAAGCATGCCCCCACATGTTGCAAACTAATCCTAACATTTGGTTTGATAGTGTTTCAGCAGCCTCCAAGCTTCCTCAAGATGAAGGTGTTTCAGCCTCTGTCCACTGGCTGTAATGCAGCCATGAAAATATTTACAAGCTAATAAAAGTCCATATGTTTGGGTCAAACATAAGCACGTTTTAATCCCCCAACGTTTTTCAGCATCTTTGAGCCCTCATAACATTAGCTAACCGCATGAAAGCCTCAGAACAGAAAAACACATTTAACCTCTGTTTTTGTTTGTTTCTGAACCTTTACATCATGGGATGTGTCATAGTTTATAAACCTGTGTAATCACACAGGGTAATGGTTATACACATTGATACTCTGTTTTCTGGTAACAGGAGAAAACTTCTTTCTGTGCCAAAATATTTGTCATCATTTTCACAAAAGAAAATGTGTTTGTTACCCAAAAAAGAGGAGAACTCGGCATTTCTGTTTTGTTTTTTGATCATTCTGTCATCTTTTTTGTATAATTGCTAAATTCATAAAAATTGATGTTATTGTCAAATAGATTTTTGACATTAGAAAACATTTTTATTCATGTTTTAAAGGGCTTACAGTAACATCTTTAATCTTACCTTGATCTGCTGGTTGAGGCTCAGGCATGATAGCCATGGATATGTCTCCCTGCTGTTGTGATTGGTTAAGCCTTGATGACATCACCACAGGACATACTGGATGGGTCTCAGGATTATCCCCGATTTGGTTGGTGTTCTCATTTGCGACGACACCCTCGTCCCTGAGATGGAGCGATGCTAGTGATGACGTTGGGTAATCAGCTGGCTGAAGGTTGTCCTCTGTTCTGTGCTGTAAATTGTGATCTGCCATTTTGAAAGTGCTAACTTAGAATTGTTGTCCAGCTAGGATGGATTGAGAAGGTGAAACAGCAGGATGTTGGTCCCACAGTGTGGCTGATCACATCCTATCAGCTTACAGTTACACTCATGGCTGAGGAGAGAGAGTGTGGCAGTGCAGAATTCATGGCTGCCCAGTGTTGTGGAGGTAGAGCATGTTCCTCTCCTTGAATCTTGGTTTTAAGCATATCATCTAGTAGATTGATGGCATTGCCAATAGATCCAGTTTTTACTTCCTTATAATCAGTAGAGTTTTCCTTATTCAGGTATTCTTGTGCTTTGTCGCTGTTTGCTTAAAGGGATTCATATCTGGGATTTATGGAGAACAATCACAGTCTCCGGATACGAGTGGTTCTTATATACTTTAACACTAGGAGCTGAGCTGTGTACTGCTAAACAATGGCAGGCTGAGGACAAAGTGCCCGATTTGTGCTTCGAGGACCCATGCATCATCTCATCTCAGGAAACCTAAATCAGAAAAGGCACAAATTTTCAGTTATTCTGATCAAAATCCTTATACACATTACTTCATACCTATCCTGCAAGCTCTACACCTGTATAGCTTACACTTTTGCTATGGATGGGCAAAAAGGGAACTTTCCAGATCTCCTGGGCCAGTGTGCATTAAACAAAGAACTTGTTTCTGCAACCTGCAGCAGTGCAACAACAAGTAATTTGTACTGTGCATGGCAGGAAAAGGAGACTTATTTAACTTATGTGTTGTGAATGATAAAATTCAGACTTATAAACTGGATCTGGGACATCGCCTCCCAGTGAGCTGGGAGTCACTATGGCAGTGAGACAGTGAATAGTCAAACAGACAGCCTTAGATGTTCATTGCAAGGTTTTCCATTTGCAGTTTTCAAATTTATTTTGTACATATTTGCACAAGATGCTTCAGTAATTTTGCTCCATCTCACACTTTCATTGTCGCTTGCTCCACTCTGCTCAGTTCTGGTGAGAGTAGCAGTGCTTCAAATGTGGCGTGAGGAGGTAAAAAACAAGCAGCATCATTTATTTTACTGGTAAATGTAGTCAAAAGTTATTGGACCTGTTATTGATACAACTGGCTGAATTTCACTGATATGAAATGATATTTGGTAGCCTTTCATCACTGCTAGACCTCTCAGTGTAAACAAGTCCTGCACAGTATTGAGAGAAATTGGAGCTGTGTTTGGCAGAACTGCAAAATTGTGCTCTTAAAAAATAATGCCACTAATTCTTTTAATGTTAGGGAAAACCCATTTCTTACATCTGAAGTGTTCAGTGCGTCATCTGATGAGTCAGATGTACACGTATCAGCTGTGAGGGCATGAAATGTGATGCAGCATGTGACAATCTGACATTTTTATATGCAGATTTATCGTTTATTCTTTAACTTGCAGATGTTAACTTACAGCTGTCTGTCCCTTGAATTATTGTGGGTTAGAAATGATGTAAGTAGATAAATACTCAATCGTAACACATTCGTAAATGATGAAACCTCTGATTTAAAAACTCCACTAGGTTTATAAGAAAATGGTAAACTGACCACGTGTCACACAGCATTATTTCCACAGACCGGAGATTGAAAACTTGCCTACATCACTGAGGGCACATTTCCTGCCCCCCACCCCTCCCTTTTGACGTGCGGGGCTGCACTCGTTAGGACTTGGGTCAAAACATTGCGTTATTTGCAGCATTTTGCAATGTGTTCACTGAATCAGTCAACACTAGTGTGTTTCTCTCATGCACAGAGACACACACACCAGAGGAATCGAGAAGAGTGAAATCATAAATAGCCATAAAATAAGGGGCAGTGGTCCTGTTGGGTCATAAAGTATGTCTTGCATATTTTTTTCATTGTGATGAAGTATTTTGATTTGAAAAGCTTGTTAAACAATGGCAACAATTTCTGACGCACTCTTTTTCACAGACATAATGTCATATAAAAACACCAGCAAAATATCTTTAAAAAAAAATAGTTAGTAATACAAAATAGTTAAAATACAAGGCAGCGTGAAATCGTTAGCCCTAAATAGTATCGCCCTGAATTTGAATCAGTCAAATCAAGAGATACCTGATCAGATTTACAAATACATCCAATTAAAAAAAAAAAAAAACATTAATATTAAAAACT
>VOQK01042814.1:4723-14858 GCA_015052645.1 Benitochromis conjunctus | reverse complement strand
TGGTTAAAGTAGCTAGGACTTATATTAAAGGCTGTGCCAGTGGAGTGCATATATCATTTGGGAGACGGGTAAAAATAAATAGACAAGGATGTACAAATGCACACACACACACACACTACAATTTGTTTGCTTCATTTCCTAATTACAGTGACAATAGGAGGGCCCCCTGTTAGAATTTATCTCTTGCCTCTTCTGCCTCCCATCCATCTCTCTTCTCTCCCGTGCTCCCTCACGCCCCTCCTTCCAGGGAGTCAGGCTACAATAGGCCCAGACTCCCCTCTTACTTTGCTGCAGAGGCAGGATAAGAGAAACTTTAGCTGCAAAGAGAACATATGGCCTCCACCGCACACCAAACAAACCCTATACATTATGGTGTCAATATGTGTGTGTGTTTCTGTGGGTGTGAAGAAAGCAAAGATTATTAAGGGGTAATGAGGTAAAGAGAAAGAGGGAAAGCAGGAGAGGTAAGAGAGGAGAAAGTGCCAAGTCTACGGAAATAACCGATAGACTGTCAGAGAGCACTAATTTTCTTTGACGCAGTCTGTAACAGAGGGGAGACCACATTGCGAGGTCGTGCATCAAAGAGAAAATGAAAGGGCTTAAAGCTGACAGTTCAAACTATATTAGCAGTACACAAAAACCTAAGAAGATTAACAGAGCAAAAATCCTATTCCCTCGCCTGTCAACTGAAATAGACATATAAATTAGCCCATATGAGCACAATTCGATTCTGCATTGACCCCAATTAGTAAGAATTGACCCGGTAGTACAGTGAGTCAAAGCTTCCGTGTAGAGAGAGGGAGGCAAGGAATATGACAGAAACACAAACAAGATTATTCTGGGAGCTTCGAAGCCACTGGTTAGACTTCTCACACCAGGAGCCTGTCGCACTTCCCACCCCCTGAAGGGAAAATCATAACCCTTATTACACCAGTGGGAAGATGTAGTCCATTCTGAAGGCTTGAAATGTCCCGGGAGTGCTTCAGATGAAGGTACAATGGCTTTTTTTCTTTTCCTCCCTTCTACTCGTTTCTGTCATTCTCTCCCTCCTCCTCTTCTCATCCTGCCAAATCTGATATTACAGACATTTTTCTCTGCATGCGCAACACTCTTCTTAGTGGTCCACATAGGCCTGGCGACCTGAAGCGGATGTGTGGGCATAAAAAGATTGTCCTTTTGAAGACTACCCTCCATTTTTTTAATCTATGACAACTGCTTTTCATTATTAATGCAACATTTTATCGCTGTGTTTACTCATAATAACTTACTAAGGAGAAACTCTGAACTGAGAAAAATGTACAATTTCAAGAAAAACATTTGCGCATTATCAATTTGATGTGTGTGAACGTGAGTGTGAACAGTTATCAGTCTGTATGTGTTAGCCATGCGATAGACTGGCGACCTGTACACGGTGTACCCTGATTCTCATCTTATGGTAGCTGGGATAGCTTCAGCCCCCCCGCCTGCGGCCCTGATAACAATAGGTGGAAGAGAATGAATGGATGGATGAATTTGAGTGTAGCAACACATCTAAAAAAAAGTGAGGATAGGGCTACAAAGGCCTGGAAAAGTAAGCTGTATTAAAAAGAAACAGATGGAGAAACATCTTTCTAATAGGTTAACTGGCAACACATCAGTAACATGACTGGGTATAAAAAGAGCATCTTAAAGAGGCAGAGTTTCTCTGAAGTAGAGATAGGCAGAGGTTCACCAGCCTGCAAAAAAGTGTCTATAAACTGTGGAACAATTTCAGAATAATATTCCTCAATGTAAAGTTGCAAAGACTTTAAATATCTCATGATCTACAGCACATATTATCATCAAAAGAAAATCTGGAGAAATCCCTGTGCGCAACAAACAAGGCTGGAATACAATATCAGGTACCTGTGATCTTCTGACTCTGACGCAGCACTGCATTAAGAGCAGGCAAACAAGATGTTTGTATGTGAAGGACAACATTCCTCTCCCTAGCTAGTGCAACGAAACCGATTTTCTTCATCCATGTATGTAAACCCACACACTATACATCATGTTGCAGCCAACTGTGGTCTTCAGTGTAAAACAATGTAGTACTCTATGGGGTCTACACAAGACAAGTTAAAATTGTTCACAAAATGCTGTAGCTAGTAAGGCACTCACAGCAAACATCACAAAAGCCATGTTTGATTTGATTCTTTTAAACTGTTTATAACATCCCACAGTAATGAAAGGTGTTTCTGAAGAAACCCTAACCCGACCGTCGTTCGTTGCATCTTATAAAGTTAGGACTTGTGATGCACCGAGTATCTGAACACTCACTGACTCCTTGTGTAAAACTGTGGGTACTTTACCAAAAACAAGGTGGGAGCAGTTGTCAATTTAAACATTTTATTTTAAATTACTTTTTAAAATAAACAGTAATTTTGAAAGATCTCATCTAAAGTTTTTGTTCTTATTCACTCAGCAGCTACTAGGCTTTGTAGATGGTGTACTTCAGACACAGTAGAGAAAGGGGGGAACCTCAATTCATCATTTGCAAGAGATCGACTATCTGAGTCTCTTTTTCAACAACTAGCCATATATTACCAGGTACTACCTTTGGGTCAACAGTAACAACCACTAGGTAAAGACTACCGGTAAACATTTGTTAACGTCAAACCAAGGTTTTAATATTTCACACAGAGCTACATTTATCAGAAAGCCACATACAAGGTTCGGATAAAACTTTAAAATGCTTGACGATTTCAGAACCCAACATAGCTGAACATCTTTAAATGGTGCCTTTAGAGCCTCCTGTTTTTATTTTTTTATTCTGTCTTCGCAATAATTTGCATTCCGTTTTATCAAATTTGAATCATTTGGCTTTTATTACTGTTGGTCAACAAAGACTGGACATGTTAGTTTAGAAAACAAAACACTGGGTGGCAGACCCAGTACCATGACAGCAGTGTATTTGACAACCAAAGTTTTAGTAACTATAACTTGGGAATAAATGGTGAAAGAGCTCACTGCATGAAGTGACCTCACCCTTTATCCCCCCATTCTCACTTTCCCATCATCTCTCCATACTTTCCACTCACCTCAACCTTCTCTGTTGCCATCCTGTTAATCATTTTAATAGTACTCCTCATCTCCTCCAAATCTAAACCCTGCTTTTAAATCTAAACCCCCACTTTAAGCATCTTTCCTCTTATAACACTCTCATCACCCTCTAGAGTCTCCCCTCTTCTCTTACAACTTTTCCTTCTGCCTAACGCAGTCGCCGTCTTTTTACTGTCAGGGAAGAGCAATGCTATTCATTTGCACTGTAGACAAGCCACTTCAGAGTAGCACTGACACCCACTCTGACAAGAAGGACGCAGGAAGAGAGAGAAAGAGCATGGGAACCCTTCAGCATCGGCAAAGGATTTAAGGAGGGGCCAACAAGCTGTCCACAGAATCCAGGTAAATTGAGTTATTTGCACACTGCAGAGGTGACGCTGATGTGATTCAGCTTTAGAATTTTAAAATGGCAGTCGCTAGGCCTGTTTTTGCTTTCCATATCAATTTATATCAGACTCCTGTTTCTCCATGACAGTGCCCCTTTTTGCCCACACACACATGTACACACACACAGATCCCTCCATCCCTCTGGTCATATCTCGCTGTCTCCCACGGGTGCAGTGTAACGCTATCTGCCTCAGTCACTCTCCGGTCCCAAGCAGACAGCTTGGTCTTCAGAGATTCCTGCTTCCCTTTCTCCGCTTGCTGCCATTTTCTCTCCACAGGGACCAGAAACTGAATATGACATCTACACCACAGAGACAGAGGAGAATGTCAGACTCCTGTAGCCCACATCATGAAGCCTTTCTCCCCACCTCAGTCACACTCTGTGGACGACGGGGAAGCCAGTGTGCTCTTTGCTGTATTGAAGTGGCTAATATCTTTTTGGCAAACAATCGTCAGGTTTTTCTTTTAGATAATGACCGATCCTATCTAACCATTTCAAGTACAAGCAGTGGGAAATTATGAACATATTTACCACACTAGAAATATAAAAATGAACAGAACTATGATGACACTCTGAGTATATGGATACAGTATGTTAGCCCATATGCTAGTGATGGATGGATTTGCTCCATATGCTTTTGTTTGAGGCTTTCCAAGAGATTTGAGATCTTAGCTGCAGGGATTTGTTCTCATTCATCCACAAGATCATTAGTGAGGTCGGCCACTGATGTTGGGGGATAAGGCCAGGCTTGCATACCCAATGAATTGGCGGGGGTTAATGTCAGTCAAGTTTTTCCAAACCAAACTGGGGGTTAACATTTCCTCAGCAGCCCAGTATTTTCTCTGGGGCACGGTTGTTGGTTAAAGGAAAGACTTTGCCAAGCTGTTAGTTTAAATATAATGCTATTCTGCAGTATTGGCAACTAAGAGGCCAGAATGAAAGTACAAAAACTGACCTCCTCTTTTATTTTTAAAGTTAGACTCTAAGTTTGGATGGAGATCGTATCTGCCTGTGAGTGGGTATATAAACTTTAAACCCACAGTAGTGAGGTACAAAAAAAGTAAAATCAAGAAGTCGGTGTGTAAATTCAGAATGTTTGTTTAGGCTTTACACACAATTTTTTTGACTGTTTAATATAATATTGTTATTTGTGAAATATTACTTTATGTTGTTTTCTTTTTCTTGGTTGTGGGCAATTTTCACTTAAAAATTAACCCGGTAGCAAAACGATTACAGATGCTAATTATTGTGCTATGGCCTTAACATGAAGCTGTGTGCGTTTTAATGCATCTACAAAAAATCTGCATTCACATATATATTACGCTGGTAAATGACCTCATAAATTTGTATAGGCTAATAGAGATTTGAGGTTTTCATTCCCTTTAATGCCTCAGAAGGTCAAACTGATCCTCAAATAGCTCACTGCTGCCACACACCATTTATCAGTTTTGGGATGAAACTCTTGAGCTTCTGTCTCCCGTCCACGAGACTTCTACATTTCCATTTGGGAAATCCCTCTTATCCCTACTCTTCCTTCTCTTTGTCTCACTCTTCCATGCCTTCTGTCTTTCTTGTCTTATTGCTCCCTTTCTCTCTGACTTAATCTTATCATCTATCGTTTAGTTTCCCTCTGTCACTGTTTCTCAGTTACTAAGCTGTACCCTTCTTCTGAAGGCACTCTGAGGTGACGCAAGTGGGGACAGTTCTTACTCAATGGAACGAAAAAAAAAGTCCAAAAACAACGAGTCAAAAGGGGGTGGGGGTCTAACCAGATTACTGTGGGAGATGCTTTGATTATTCTTCTAATGTGTTTTGCTGCTATTCTATTTCAAGCCCTGGTGCCAGGCAGAAAAATTCAGCCAAGTGGAATAAAATAGAAAAGGAAATGAATAAAAGGCTGCAGGTGGCACAAAATGACCATGCTGCCAGTGGTTCCTGTGTATCTGTGAACATTAATTTACATCAGTGAAGACGTTGATAGTGATGGTTGCAGAGGGGGCGAGACACTTTTACATTTGTAGAAGTGTGCATTCAGCCACTAATATAGACTTGGTTTCTGTTTGCACACCTATTTAGTCCTGGAACCAGTGAGAACCAATCACCATCGAGAAAAGCAACAGATATAGACCACAGCATAATGCCATTCTTAAAGCAGGCTCTGCATTCATTTCACATTTCAGATCTCTGACTAGAGTCTTCAAGCCAAAATCAACCAGATGCCCACACTGACGCAAGAAGTGGAATCCTTCAAATGGCCAAGCAACTCACTTCTCCCTTTTACTGCTTTGTTTTCACTGATTTATAGACACACACAAACACACACACAAACCACATTTTTAGTTTGTGTGTGTGTCTATTCTTGTAAATGTTGTACCTGGGGACATCGTCACATGCCATCTTAAAACATGTAAACTGCCTTTGTCCTTGTGTTTTTGTGTATCCTGGTATACATCTTTAGCTCAAACCTAGCTGTATGTGCGTATGTGTGTGTGTGTGTGCGTGCCCGCAAGAGAGAGAGTGAAAGAGAAAGAATGAGAGATGAGATCACAGAGAGCTGGTGCTCACGCATGTCCTTCAGGTAACAAGATTTGTCACGTTGCCGAGGGTGGCCATCAGGTGGCGATGCTAAGCGGCTCAGCCTTGCCACGGAGGTCACCGGGACGGTATCCCAGAAACACCCTGGAGAGACTGAGGGGGTGGGGCAGCAGATGGAGGGCAGGCAGCAACACACTAATGACAAGACACTAATAACATCCATCGCCACTGGGGTTGGTGTACAACATGCTATTAACGTGTACCACACCAGGCTAGTCAGATTATGCCAATCCACTAAAGCTATTAGAGGGCCATCAAGCACGCATGTGATGTGCGTCCTCCAACTTAGAAAAAAGAGGGGGTAAGAGGGAGCTGAACAAACGAGGAGGGGGACAGTGCAGCTGGGGGTTTAGAAGTGCATGATGTGTGTGACAGAGCTGAAAGAGATTATGATGAATATTAGAAGCTGCACAAGAGCGGAATGAAGACTAAGAAGCGGCACGTCATTCCCGTCTTCTCCCTGGCTTCAGATGATATGCACTGGTTTGCTACCAACTGGAAAGAAAAAAAACCCCTCATACTTTTGATCCCCTGATTGAGTACTCAACCCTTTCTCCCTCGCCAGTCCCTGATTAGAAGAAAATTGTTGATTTATTGAGGATTTCTCCTCATCCCTCAATAACACTAATCCATTCCATTCCAGAGGTTGGCTATTAGGAGGCGGATCACGTTTTTTGGACCCTGATAAAGAAAAATCCAATCTGGATCTAGCCTAGAACTCAACGGTTTTCAATTAATGATGATGTACGACGCATTGAAAGCTAACGTTCGAAAACTCATCCTGTATTTGCTTGCGACTTTGTGCCAACGATGAAAATTGCAGCACATTACCATAATGTTAGAGGAAGTTAACAAATGAACCTGCAATGAATTCCAGGCAGGAAAGCTAAGGATGAGCTCTTCCCGGCCATACAAACCCTGTCCGCACCCCTCCCTGTTCTCCCAGCCTGCCTCCGCACCCCATCTTTCCCCCCTCAATGAGAAAGCCAAGAGCGAGCAAGCAGGCAGCTGATGGAAAAGAGAGGGGAGAAAAATGACAGAGATAGACAAAGGTTGATTAAATTGGTTTTCAATTCTGGGCTTCTCCGTCTGAAGCGACTGCATTAATTTGCTCCATTACATATTTGAGAGGCAGTGAGTGTATTAAGAGCTGCTGTATATCATATCAGTGACTGCTCTGAGAGCCCGCTGCCAAAATAAGAGCCCTGGGTCCATCTATTGGAGCATTAACCGAAGTGACTCAGCACACCCCGGCCTGAATGCTTCTCCCGCTTGATGTGAGGGACTCTTTGTTCGCTGCAGTTGCCCTTTTTTTTAATACTGTAGGGAATATGATTCTGTTCTGTGTCAGGCTTAACATGCTGATGAAAATGGAACTGAGGGAAGGCTTGTGCTTAACAGTTTAGTCAGTAGTCTCCATAGGTATTAGATATAAAGTTGTAAAGCGCTGCATTGTAGATTTCCTAACACTTAATTACATTACATTAGTGCATTTATATTTAGTGCGTTTAGAGCAGCCTCCCCGCTGCAGAGCTGTGTGTGGACTCTTCAGCAAACACAAACATAGGCCCAATGATTCCACAGAACTGAAAACAGCCAGAGATGCTGATTTAGACATCCAGTGCAAGAAGCAGCAAGAGAAGATCAACCAGCTCCACGAGAGCTCCTAAATGCTCAGAAACACCTGGGTGAGCAGGCTGCTGAAAACAAGGAAGAAGAAGAGAGAGCCCACTGTAAGATTGCATAGCTCAAAGCCAAGTTCTGCACCAGTGAGGCCTTTCATGAACAAAATTATTTGAAAGGGCTAAACTTCAAACAAGAACTAGAAAATATCAAAACTGCAAACCAACTGCATGAAGAGGACTGCAGAGACTCTGCTAGCGAAACAAGAGAAAGAGTCCAAATTGGTAGATCTCGAGGCCCCGCTTAAGACAACATCACAGGAAAAATAAAAATAAAGAAGCAACACCAACTATTCATTTAACTTTATCTCGGTCTCCTACAAAATCAGGTTATATAAAAGTAAAAAGACTTCAACCTTGATGGCAAACTAGCATATAAAGAATACTACAAAATTGGGTTTTACACCTTTTGGTTTAGGTTTAGCTAAAAAAAGCAGATTTTCCTGACCTTAAAGTGGAGCACATCCAGTGCTTAATCATACCTATTAAAAGGTCCAAAATAGTTAGCATTAGACCGATTGCAGAATTTGCTGGGTATGTTTAATGGCATCTTACGGATATGTTAACTGTCAACAAACAAATAATTTTGTGTTTCTTTATAATCTGACTGCCATTCAGGCATATTTGCTGTTGATATTTAATTGTATCTAAATTTGTGTTTGTGTTTTCTCTTTAACATTGCAGGGTTATTACATCGAGGTGTCTGTTGTTGTGATTTCTAGAGAACTGAGTTGAATAAGACTGTGTGACTCAGGTATTGTTACATCTTACATCAATAGAAATAGCAAACAAAGATGGAAATGAATGAAAGTATCTTCTTTGTTCATACCTGAGACATAAAGTGAACTTTGAAGTGCAAACAACCATATAATGGCCAGTAGCCACTCGAGGCTGTCCAAGACTAGATTGTTAACCTAGTACAGCTAACCTAGCAGTCAGTTAGCTGCAGCTGCTAACTGTCTGATAAGCATTAATTCTACTTATTTAATTCACTGAAGTGCACCTCCACCCTGTGTTTGTGCTGTTCTGTCCTTTTGGAGCATTATTAATGAAATTATCAGACCAATAAGATGACTGACTTGCTGTCAGGTGCCAAAACAGGTGGAGTAACATCCATCCATCCATTTGTTTGTGCTTATCCTTTTCATGGTCAAGGGGGCGTTGGAGCCTATCCCAGCTGTCTTAGGGCGAGAGGCGGGGTACACCCTGGACAGGTCGCCAGTCTGTTGCAGGGCTAACACACATACCATTCGCACTCACAAAACAGGTGGAGTAACAATTCTAATATTTTACTTATATGTATTATTTTTATGTGCCTCATTGTTAGTTAGCAAGTATCTGTGTCGTTGCATTACGTGTCCCTGGATTTTGGGGAAGGGGGGGTCTTCTTTTTTTAAACTATTAATTATTTTCTGTCTGTTTTTATTGTCAAAACATTTTTCCCTTTCTATCTTTAGAACATTTAGAATTCAAAGGAGAGGCAATGCAAATCTGGGTAGGGGGTAATTTTATTGGTTGGAAGGCACACTAGCACAGGTGTTTTCAGTCGGTACAGCTGATTATAGGTCTGCTCAGGGCAGGAGCTTGACTGCAGGACAGGTCTTTTCAGTGGTATTTGTTTTACTACAGGAAAATGGGATTGTTTAATAAAGTGCCTGAGTACGCCATCACAGGTTGACAGAAAGCCTGTGTGCACAATACTGAAACTGAACCAGTTATTGTTCGGTGCAAAAGTTATGAATCACCCTTTATTTCGATTTTGCGAGGAAAAATTAGAAATGGGTGCAGAGATTTATTGAAATGTGTGCAATAATTCATAGAAATATGGTATATAAGGCAAAGGCTGAATTTGTACAATTCTAAAACTCATTATTTGGAATGACCAGGTCCTGTTTTGTCAATACTTCTGCTAGAAGTCTCAAGCTTTCTTGTAATTTCTTTAAGTAGTCTTCAGGAATACGTCTCCAGGCATCTTGAAGAACATTCCAAAGCTCTTCCTTGGATGTTGGCTGCCTTTTATTCAGTTCTCTCTCAAGATACTTGTTGCAATAAGCAAAATGCAACAAGAAAGCCAAATTACACAAGAACTGGACTGAAAATCACTGGCAAACTCACCCTTTTCTCTTTGTTTCCTTTTCTTAAGAATGGCTGCTTGACAGCCACCCTTCCACTGAGACCATTTCTAATGAGGTTTTTGTAAACAATAGATGCATCAACTTAAGGGCCAGATGTATCTCTCAGGTCCTGATTTTTCCCTATTTCTTAAGGACAGATTTTGATCATCTGCTATAGATTCATTTAGGTTCATCATTTCTTCTTTTGTCTTCCACTTGTCTGGTTTGTCCTCAAATTTGGTGTCCAAGTGAGGACACACTGGAGAGCATACTCA
>VOQK01042813.1:24992-42340 GCA_015052645.1 Benitochromis conjunctus | reverse complement strand
TCTATGATGATCTCTTTAGTCTTCTCCACGTTCAGGTGCAGGTTGTTGTTCCTGCACCACTCGGCCAGATGGTTAAATTCACTCCTGTAGTAAGTCTCATCATTGTTGCTGATGTGACCTACCACAGCTGTGTCATATGCGAATTTGATGAAAAGGTTGGAGCAGTGAGATGGTGTGCAGTCGTGGGTCAGCAGAGTGAAGAGAAAGGGGCTCAACACACATTCTTGGGGAGCCCCCGTGTTCAGTGTTGTTGTGCTGGAGCTGTTGCTGCCGACCCGTACTGTCTGCTGTCAGGAAAGTTACACAGCATTCAGTTACACAGCGAGGTGCTGATCCCCAGCAGATCCAGTTTGTGAATGACTTGCGGTCAAGTTCAATGATCGTGTTGAATGCTGAACTGAAGTCTAAAGAGCAAAACAAAGATGGGAAAGCTGTTTTGCCAGGATAGGGAGCAGCCTGCCTGTCCACGCCGCCATCTTGAAGCTTACCAAATTATTATATTTTTGCTACTTCTTAAATTTGTAAACTCTGTAACATATTGTATATTTAACTAGTTTAGTCTGTCACTGTCTTGGAGCAACTGTAACCCACCTAATTTCCTTAGGGATTAATCAAGTATTGTGATTCTGATTGATTCTGATCCTCAATTTAGATAAAAACCTGAAAATGTCTCAAACCTTAATTTCCCATCAGGCAATGATCCTTTAGGGCTTAAGTGCGACATTAGGCCTTGCAGAGATTTTTAACCTCCTAGGACCTGCCATCCTCATATGTGGATCTCATTTTGGTCAGAAACAAAAATCAGGTAAAAAAACAAATCTGGTGATTCTTTGTTTTTACATTCATCAGGTCCCAATCAGCCCGAATAGCAAAGAGAAATTAAAAATGCATGCCATGAAAGAGGTCGGGTCTTAGGAGGTTAAGATTGGATCAGATTGGATAATACGATCCCGAACCCTCCCTTAGTTTTATTGTAATAGGATTAGGCTACTAGGGGGCTTCCCATGATGAGTGTTTCTTCTTCACTCAGCTCTATTCACTCTCTTAGTTATTACTAATCTCTGGCTCTCTGCAGTTTATTTTTGTTTTGTCTCCCTCCCCAACCAATAGCCGCCCATCCCTGAACCTGCTTCTGTTGGTAACTTCCTGTTAAAAGTGAGTTTTTCCTTACCGCTGTCGTGGTGGTCTGATTGTTCCCTATACTATTGTAGGGTCTTTACCACGCAATATAAACCACCTTGAGGCAACTGTTATTGTGATTAGGCACTATATAGAAAATTTAATTTAACAATGTTGAGCAATATTTTCTTTATTTATAGAATATGTTGCTGCCACATTTCTCTGTGTGGTGGGATTACTTAAAACAAGAGACCTGTCTAACTTGAAAGGGCAGTGCATGTGTACTCTTTTGAATGTCCTATTTTTTCTTTTTTATAATCACATTACAATATGAATCACACTGAAAGTCAGCAAAGACACCCCCCTGTGACCCTCTAGTTTTAAGAACATTGTCAGGTTCAATGACACAGCACAGCTTGAATTACCTGTGGTGAAATCATCTGTTGTTGTGGCAGCATCATTTGCTGTGACATCATTTGCTCTTGTGGTGACATGATTTGCTGTGACATCATTTGCTGTTGCGGGAACATCATCTCTTGTGACATCTGCTGCTGTGGCAACATCATTTGCTGGGGCATCGTCTGTTGTTGTGGCAACATCGGCTGCTGCTGCGTTAACATCATTTGTTGCTGTGGTGACATAATTGGTGATGACATCATTTGGGGGGACATGCTCTGCTCTTGTTGTAACATCATCTGCTGATGCGGTGACATGACCTGCTGCTGAGGTGATATCATTTGAGGGGACATCATTATTGGTTCTTGAGGGGGCAACAGAGTTTGATGAGAAGACATCATCATTTGCTGTTGTGGTGATATTGCCATCTGTTGCTGTAATGACATCATGCCACCAGGCTGACCTGGCGCGAGAAGAATCTGGTCTTCGTACTGGATTTCTGACATGTCTTCAAATTCTGGATCAGGTGGCAAAGTTGGTGGAGGAGGCAAGCTAACATCTAGGCGTTCTTTCCCAAAAAGGCGCACTTGAGGTCTGGGAACTCTAAACGTCATCTCCCCTCCTTGAACTAAACTGCTATCATCTCCATATTGATCCATCTGGCCAGCATTCTGGTTCCCATACAGGTTCTGTACTTGACCTGCAACTTGGTCTCCAAACCCAAACATCTGTTGGCCTCCTGGAGGGAATCCAATTGCCTGCTGGGAGCTGAAGTCTTGATATGGCATGCCGGCATCAGTATAGCTAAGTTGATAGTCCTGCGCAAATCCACCTTGCATTCCCATAGATGATACATATGGGTTCTCATAATAACCTGCCTGTCCAATGTCATAATAGCCCACTTGTTCGCCACCATAGTAAACTCCCTGACCATTTTCATCGTAATAGCCCTGAGGATCAAGGAGCCCATCTACCTCTCCTCCATACATATGGTCCTCACCCATTAGTGCATAGTAGTCCACACTCTCATCACCATACATTGCTTGCTGCTGCTCGTAAGCATAGTAATCAGCAGAGGAATAAGGGTTATAATAATCCCCCATGCTCTCATCATAAAAACCACCAGGATAATATTCTGCATTTGGATCATTGAATCCTTCATCCTCATAGTAACCAAGGTCATGATATTCTGCTCCCCCTGCCCCATTGTCATTGTCATAGTAACCATAGTGAACCTGGTTTCCATATGCTGCCTCATCTCCATAACCATCATCATACCCTTCATATACTTTCTGGTATCCATACACATCTTCGTCATGCTCATAACCATTGTTATGGTAACCCTGGAGATAGCGTCTGGAGCTGGTTTGTCGACTGTGTGCTCTACGCCCTTCCCAGTCATGCTGTCCTGAATTTTCCCGCGTTTTTGTGGACAGGAAGCGTTTGGTGAGCCAGTTAGTTGCCGCTGCAACCTTCCCCAGCAGCAGACTTCTGTTCTTGAAGTCATCGGCAGGCCCATCACCATCCTTTTTTCCAAATAAACTTTTGAAGAAGCCCCCCTTCTTCTCATTGGAGTTGTTCCCTCCCAGGCGAAGCAGCATATAGGTGGGCTTCTTCCCGCCATTTGCCTTGTCTTTGGCCTCTTTCTCCTTTTTCCTCTTTTTGCTGGCCTTGAATCTCATCATGAATCGAGAGGTGTTCTTCAGCATGGACTTGCGACGTTTCTTCTTAGCAATTCGCGTCTTTCTCTTCCCCAAACCCAGGAATAAACGTGAAGTACTTTTAAGCTTCTTCCTGCTGTTCCTGCGTCGCTTGAAGCCTGAAAACTTCATGAACATCCTGGACATGTTCTTCAGACCTTTCCTTGGGATTTCTTTGATTGGAATCTGTGGTGTTTCCTCTTTCTTTTTGCCCTTTCTCTTCTTTGCATCAGCATCAGATTTCCCTCCTTTATGGTGGCGATCGTCCTTGGATTTTTTTTTGGATTTCCTATAATCCTCGTCATCCTCATCTTCCTCGTCGTCTTCATCTTCATCCTCATCATCATCTTCCTCTGAGTCTTCACCACGTCTAGACTTCCCTGCTTTCTTTCCTTTAGCTCCCTTGCCTCCTCGCCCCTTCCCTCTCCTATCATCCTCTGAGTCTTCCTCATCATCCTCTTCATCACTGAACTCTTCATCCTCTTCATCGCTCAGGAGCTCCTCCTCTTCCTCCTCAGACTCCACTTTCTTGCCTTTCCCTTTGTCTTTTCCTTTCTTTCCATCATCTTTCCCCTTGGGCGGTTCCTCTTTTCCCTTCTTCCCACCCTTTTTATCATCTTTTCCACCTTTCTTATCATCCTTACTGGCTTTCTTGTCATCCTTCCCTCCCTTTTTGTCATCTTTCCCTCCCTTTTTGTCATCCTTGCCTTTCTTTTCCTCCTCCTTCTTTTTCTCTGGTTCTGGTTTTCCACCCTTCTTTGCGTCCTTTTTGGTGTCTTTCTTGCCAGGCATTTTGACTAAGGGCACACCATGCCCTCTCTAAGAGATGCACTGGAGCTGACCTTCAAAAGACAAATAGAAAGACATCACATGTGTAGAGTTTGGAAGGCAACACTGTGAGAATGTCTCAAGTTCAATAAAAGGCATGTTGTGTTGCAAAAACTCTGACCTTTAAAAGACTCCTTGCCTTATATGTGCTTGTTTGACTTTGTGCCAGATCTATATGTGGGTTCTGTATCTGTGTACGGACAGGTCCACCTGGCCAGAGCAGTTTGACACTGCCCAGATCGGGTCCCCATGAAGGCTTCTGTGCAGGCAGATAGATAGACAGATAGATAGATGAATGTCTGTAATCTCACACATACACAAATAAGACTAACGTTAATATTGCTATCACATTCAGAAACAGCAGTAAAATGCATTTAATAAGATAAGCGAGTGTTCTTGTCTTAGCACCAATAACTGTCATAATATCAAATCCTTTACAAAGTGGTTAGAGCTCTTATCTCTATATTACAATATAAAGACATGATCTAGAAATGTCCAGTTTCTATCCAGAAATCTCTAATAAGACGGTTCTGACCCCAACTTAGCGATACACGACTCCAGTGAAAAGAGCCGTCATCTATCAATGTCCAGCTGTACTGTAGGCTTTAAGGTCAGCTCTAAAAGCCTTCTATAAATTGCAATTCTACATTAGTATGCAACGCGTTGACTGTAAACCTCACTGCAAACTCTTTGACAGGAGATTGTTACTGTGTTGATTTTACTAATTTCCACACAGTTTGATCCTTGCGGCATTTGCGTTCCTGCAATTGCAAGCACTGAAAACACACAAACAACATATGCAGCTGTTTCACCAGCTCCAGCTCTACTCCCTCTATGGTCCAGTCAGTGCGTCATCTGTAGACTCAAAGTTAAAGCCGCACTCATTCATCCAAACATCTCCCCGTCATAGTCACCTCCACTTCACTGACAAAAAAAACGTCACAAAAGAGGAAGTGCTGCGCTCGTGGCTGGGGTCTGCAGTCTTCAAATCTGATGTGTCCTGTTTGCAGGTTTCTTCTTCAGCAAAAAGTTGTTATTTATATATATCTTTTAAAACTCTGGGCAAATATCTTTAGGTCACACTGAGCTTCTTCCTCTGACCTACTCTGTCCTCTGTTGCTCACTACAACACATTCTCTCACTTAACACGCCACTCTGTTCACAGAGCCCTCCTCAGAGTGTGTGACAGCCAATGTGCGTGTATGTGCGTGCGTGTGCGAAGGAGAAAAAGAAAGCCAGATGGGTTGCCTGGTTGTGTGTGTCTTTGCCTGTGCGTATATGTGGAAGTTTAAAGAGTTCCTTGTGGCAGCTCGTAGAAGGAGTCTTAATTTGTCATCTGGCTCTACAGGTGAAACTTAAGATCTCTGGGCGGCTGAGGGGGCGGGGCATAAATAATACAAACGGTCGAGCTAGTGAGAGAGAGAGAGAGAGAGGGAGAAGGATAAAGAAAGATAGGCAGACATGGGATGCATAAGATAAGCCTGATTGGCAGTAAAATGTCATCATCTACACAAAGATCTAATAAATAACAACCCTGACCTGACCATTCAGACACACATTTATGCTATTTAACCTTAAATATTCTCTAACTCTATTTACTGAACATTGTCAGATGTGCGTGTGTGTATCTGTGTGTGTGTGTGTGTGTGTGTGTGAGCGCGTGCGATGCTCACACAGGCTTCTTTTCAAGAAATTTTATATTTAAACAGCTTCAAAAAGAGCAATGCAGACACCACCAACCTACTTCCACATACGTAACAGCAGAAGAAGGAGCAGAGGCAGGAGAAGCACCCACTTGCTAGAGATATGACGTCTTCCCTCTAGGTATCAATGACAGAGGAATGACTCTCACACACACACGCACACATACACAGAGAGCCAGTGAAGGATCAGTAACAGGGCTGTGATTATTAGTGCCATCAACCAAATTATTCCTCTTCGAGAGGGAAGGGGTCGGATTGCTGGATCAGTCCTGTTACAGAGTATAGGTGTTGGGTTGCCAGATCCTGATCTTTTGGTCTTTGTATGTAAGTCTATCTGATCATTACACACCAGGAAAGGGCACAAGCAGTGCATGTGTGCACAGGGTTGCACATAAAGATGCCTTTGAATGGGTGCACGTGTATATTAAATAGATGGAGAATGTGATGAAAGACTGTTTTTTTTTCTTCCCCTGGCTTTCCCACAGTTTGTTTCAAACTGTACATCTGCCTTTGAAGGAGAATGAAAAGCCCTTATCAAATGTGAAAAGCTCTGAGCTGAAGCCAGTCTCCCTTTTCCCAAAGCAATCGCTGCTGGCAGGTGGTCCTCCATCTTTTGATAGAATTTGTAGAGAAGAGACAACATAGAGAAACTGGGATAAATGCCCGGGAGAGGGAAAAAAAAGCAGACTTATGACAGAGGTGGACTTGATGAGGCTCATCAAACGCATTCAGGTCCCAAGGGGAAGCCGTAGACCATCTTTGTCACTTTGCACACATACATCCACACACATGCACACACACATACACACACAGTAATCTGCTGCTATCTAGTGGAGCAGCATTACACCTGCAGCACTTCTCATAGTCAGGAGTTGGTCGGATATCAGGTAAGTTTACAGGCCTGTGGCAAAAAGCTTGCACAACACACAGCAGTTACCTAACCATTCTGCATTTCCTTACATGATTTCATTTAGTCTTATAATAACCGGCTGGGAGAAACACCGGGCAATCCAACTCCAGGAAAAACATTATACTGCAGGAGAGAACAAAACCCACCAAACCCAAAGCATGCAGGCAAACAGATAGATTGTGGACTGTGTGTGAGGCAGGGAGGGAGGGGGGAATGGGTCTGGATGTATGTATAACCCACCTTTCCCTGGCACACACCAGACCTCGGGAACGGTCAGCCTCACGTTACTGGAGCTCCATAGTCACGTTTCACCATCCTCCTACGGGTCAAAAAATGGCGAAAGACTAAAATCAAAATAAAATAAAAACAATCCCTTTTTTAATTAAGAAAAAAATCTTAATTACGCACACAGCCTAACGCCTTTACTGCTGCTCTAGCGGGTCTCGAAGCAGCAGGGGTCGGTCTGCAGGGAGGAAAAGTGTGCCACCGGGAACGGAGGATGAATATTTAACGACCGCTATTCTTCGGCGGCCGGCCGGGGGCTTGAGTTCCACACACTCCGGCGTGAAGAGATAAGGTCCCCCGGGTGGGCAATAGCAGTCATACACACGGCGAAGCACGCTGATGTATGCAGTGTAAAAAACAAACAAGGCAAGCACGTGACATTCATTCTTAATAAAACGCAGACGTGAACTTAATTAATAAACAGCCCCGCTTATTTCAAAAGACGGAGCACCATTAAGTGGGGAAAAGTTCCTTTCCCCTGCAGTGTACCTGCCTGCTGGTCGGAGCTTTGCTATACAGTGCGCAGTTTTTTTTATTTTTACATTAAACACTTCCTCTCATCCGGACTCAGCAACGGTGGGAAAGTGTGTCATGAGATGGCTCAAGGGGGAAATGGAGCATAACAGATGAAGGTGAGAGTTACCACAACAACAACACACACGCGCGCGCGCACGCATGTGCCATTAACGTCTCCACATGAGCAATCCTTCTGCCGCCCGCCAGATGGACCCGCCTGACAACAAACAAACTGCAGAGCGCCACAAACTGCTGCATCTCCACTGGATTCACTCCATAACCCAGACGACCTTGCCGTCTCCCCCCCACACATGACCGGCTGGCCCGGCTGTATCAAAACAGGTCTTGGCTTTGATATAAAACCCACTGTGGCGAGCCGCGTAGCAAGAACACCTCGCTGGTGTTCAAGGAAAAAAAACCACACACACACACAAACAAGCCTTTGGCTACATCGGAGCTATTTTTGGCACTGTTAAGGAAACAGTAACTTACATGCTATATGGTTCAGCCAGTCGGCGGATTTGTTCGGTTTTTGGTTGATATCTTTCATAGTTGTTGCTTCCAGACACTACAACAGGTAGCGCAGGTGATGTGAAGTCGGCTGTCTAGACTCAGCTCGTTTTAAAAAAGCAGATTCAGAGCTCTCAGTGTGAACAGCTAATGTGCACTAAACTCATCGTAGACATATGTCAAATTTAGTCTCAGATAGATGCCTTGGATCAGGTGACCCTGAATCCTTCCTTAGTTGCAATAATCCCATGATGCACCGAGTGTTTCTTCTTCACTCACTTTTTCACTCACCATGTGTTTTTACACTACTCTGCATTTAATCATTAGTTTTTATTCATCTCTGGCTCTCTTCCACAGCATGTTTTTTGTCTTGCCTCACCTCCAACTGCTCACGGCAGATGGCCGCTCCTCCCTGAGCCTGGTTTTCTTCCTCTTAAAAGGGAGTTTTTCCTTGTCACTGTCGCCAAAGCGCTTGCTCATAGCAGGTCATATGACTGTTGGAGTTTTCTCTGTTTTGTCTCTTTTTTTAAGGGTCTTTATCTTACAACACAAAGGCACTTTAAGCAACTGTTTTTACTGATTTGGCACTATGTAAATGAAATTGAACTGAATTGAGTGATGGATGTAAAATAACCAGAATATAAAAAGAGTGATAAATGGTATGCTCAGAGAAAGCATTTGATAGTGTGCCAAAAGAGGAACTGTGGTATTGTATGAGGAAGCCAGGAGTGGCAGAGAAGTATGTGAGGGTGGTGCAGGAGGTGTATGAGACAGTGGTGAAGTGTGTGGTAGGAGTGACAGATGGGTTGAAGGTGGGGGCGGGATTACATCAGGGGTTGGCTCTGAGCCACTTTTTGTTTGCAGTGGTGATGGACGGTTTGACTGATGAGGTCAGGCAGGAATCTCCATGGACTTTGATGTTTGTACATCACACCTGTCAGAGCAGGGAGCAGGTGGAAGAGATGCTGGAGAGGTGGAGGTGTGTGCTGGAGAAAAGAGGAATGAAAATCAGTAGAAGCAAGACAGAATACATTATCTGTGAATGAGAAGGAGACAGGTGGAAAGGTGCGAGGAGCAGAGGTAGCAAACGTAGTTTAAATACCTGGGGTTAACCATCCAAACCAACAGATGTTGCACAAGAGAATGCAAGCAGGGTGGAGTATTTGGAGGTGAGTGTAAAGGGTGAATGTGACAGAAGAATAGCAGGAGCAATTGTGAACTAGCAGGTTTAGAAGATGGTACTGAAACCTGCTATTACGTATTGTTTGGAGATGGTGGCATTGACAAAAAAAAGAAGAAAAAAAAGTTTTGATTGGAAGAATGAGTACATCAGAGGGACAGCCCAGGTTGAGTGTTTCTGAGAAAAAGTAGAGATACAAGGCCGAGGTGGCTTGTAAATGACTATATTGGATAAAGGATGCTGAACATGTAGGAAGACCACTGAGAAGATTCATAAATATATGTAGGAGGACATGCAGAGGGCTGGTGTGACAGAGGAGGATGCTGGTGACGGGAATGAATGGATAGGATGAAATGGAGACAGATGATCCACTGTGCTGACCACTGAAGGGAGCAGCCAGGAGAAAAAGAAAAAAGGGTAGTTTTAATGTCTTAAGGCTTTCTTTAAATAAATTGCATTTTTAAAATGGTGGATAATTCCAGGACTCCAAAAGTTATTTGAGCAAATGGGGAGGAATCAATTTCAAATTTTGGTTAATTTGAAAAAGGTTAATTTGATCTGTAACCTGTGAGGACTGATTGCAAGCAGGCATTACCTCATTTTAGATAAAAAAAAAAAAAGAAAAACACTGGGAACCACTGAATTTGGTAAATGATAGCAGAGAGTATGACTCTCGCTCTGTTTCTCTCTCTTTGCATGCTTCTTTTGTGATTTTTAGAGAGCTACAGGGTGGCAAGAGCTTCGGGCATTTGTGCTATTTTATTCTCTTTGGATTAAAATTTTGCTTGAATTATTTGGGCTATTCTGGAGCTGTTGTATCCAGTAGTTGCTGCGAGAAATTGTTGCTCCCCAACAACAGCTTGCTCAGGGGCCGAAAACAGTAAATATCAATCATGCTTGACATGTTCCTGGGCACCTCCAGAGTGAATCAGTCAAGGAAAGTTACAGTGTCACCCCACACGCTGGAGCTGCCTTTCCGGAACAAGAGCAAAACCCAGTTACTCGATGCATCAAGTTACAGGAGTGGTATCAGAAGATAAAGATATACTGGTATTTGAGTGGAGAAATATTAATGCAGAAGAATATAAGAGATAAACTGATGTTTTTCTTTTTTTAAGGAAGAATCTAAATGCATGGCTTCTTAATGAAAAGCACAAGCACCCCCAAAAAACCCTCTCTTGTTTACTTACCTTTCGAGTCTGAAACGGATGCTGTCGTGACCGTTCTTGCTTACCAGGCTTTGCTGGGTGGACGCAGACAGGCAGAAGAGCAGTGAGTGGATCGCCAGCATTAGTTTTCCTGCTGAAGGAGTCGGCGGAGTCTGAAGCTGGAACAGCTGCTCCGAGACAAGCAGTCTCTGTAGCAGGTCAGAGGGTGAGTGTAGAGAAGTCCCACCGGGACAGAAGGACCTGTGTATGTGTGTGTATGTGTCTGTGTTTTTCTGCACGCGCGAGAGCGAGAAACAGGAGAGACAAATCCATAGACTGAGACGGAGAGGAGCAGAGAGCTGGGAAAAGAGGAAAGCAGGAGGGCTCACATGTTCAGATCCACTTAACAGAGGCTCCACCTGGATAGGCTGGATCGTGGAGGACAGCGAGGCTGTCGGAGTAGTGAGGGCCCTGCTGTGTCCATCAGTTTCAAATAATACCTGCTGCTTCTGCTAAAGTGTCCTTGAGTCACATGTTGAATCCCTTCAACATGTGACTGTGACCACTGAAGACATGTGAATCCAGAGATGCACCTTACTGCTGTTGAACTCTAAACTGCAGTGAATTTGTTCCAGCCACTCACATAAAACTGCTGTTTTTGTGCATCTGTGCTTCATCCACAGGCCAGATTATCGCAACCAAACATGTTGACTCGCAGGCAATGTATCCAATCAAACACCTTCTTCACGACGAATGGAGTGAGAGTATGCGTGTGTGCGCGCAAAATTGTCTTAAAACATCTGAGAGGCTAAGAAAGGATGTATGACAGTTATTTATACACTTGCATAATGAAGAAGACCTGATGTGGAGAAATTTGAAAATCTTTTATGAGGGAGAACAAAAAAAGGAAGGACATTAAGTTTCTATATAAGTTATTTATAGTTAGGTAAATGACTATTTGAACAATGACACATTTTTTTATAGAGTGGATTTTAAATCAGACACTCAAGATGTGATTGAAACTTTAATTCAAGATATCATCAAAATTTTCAGAGGCCCAGTGGAAATCACTAAACGCTGTGTTTCCTCCTTGACATGCTCTGCCAGGCCTTCAGCAGCCACCTTCAGCTGTCGCTTGTTTGTGGGTCTCTCTGTATTCATTTTTGTCTTCAGCAATTGAAAGGCACGCTTTATTGGGTTGAGATCAGGTGGCTGACTTGGTCACTGAAGAGTTAGGTTGCACGAAGAGCTTTCTAGTCTGTGACCCAGCATTTTGTGTTTATGTTGTATTTGTGATTTCTTATGTTACATTGAAAGACTGTTACGTTTTAGGATTATTATCAGGTTGCCTTGAGTTTTAAGTCTAGTTTAGGTTATTCTGTGTCTTCTTAGTTATGAGTCTTTTCCTGTTCACTATATGGTCTTGTCGTCAGTGTCTTACTTTCAGTTATGCCTGTGTTTAAATCTCTCTTATCAGTTCGTCATGTTGAGTCTGCGTGTGTTAGTCTGTCATGTTTCATGTCCGCGTTTCCTTTATTATCATGCTTGTGTCATTTCTGTGTCCTGTTTTGTTTCCTGTTTTATTTTAAAGAGGTCTTGTGTTCTTTGTTCATTGTTCTAGTTTCACTTTCCCTGTGGTGTCATGGTGTTCATTTGTGTCAGCTGTGTCCCCATGTGTTTCCACTTCCCCTGATCACCTCATGTGTGTATTTAGTCTGTGTGTTTCTTTCAGTTGTCGTCAGGTCGTCTGTGTTACCTTCCCCATGTCTAGTTATAGTCTTCATAGTGCTCATAGTGTTCGCAGTATTCATAGTAGTCATAGTTAATTCTTAGTCTAGTCACAGTTCACTCATAGTTTTCTCTGTTTTATCGTAGTCAGTTTAGTTTTGCTCATGTTCGTTCTCACCTTGGTTTATGTTTCATGTGTATGAGCCATAATAAAGGCTCGTTTTTGGTTTCAAGTTCTGTTCCGTCTCCTCGCCTGTGTCTGCTCCTGGGTCCTCACCCACTCCACACTGTCCGCCTCCGTAGACCGTGACATCTAGTCAGTTTTGCAATGTTTGGCTGAATCTGAGCAGAGAGTATAACCTTGCCAACTTAAGAATTAATTCTGCCACTTCTATCAGCAGTCACCAAGGGTTTAAATGGGCTGGAACAGGCCAGAACAGCATTCTAGCGCCTTCAATTAATGAGCAATTAAATCTGATCGGCAGGTTATTGCATATTGCTGCTGAATGAGTCCATCTTCTTGTGTGCTGCAGCTTGGTATTGCCTCCAGTGACAACATCAAGATACTTGCTCAATAATAAGAAAATAATGGCATGCTTGGTTGGAAATTAGTTTGCAGTTGGTATACTGTGATGCAGGCTAAAGTGGTAAACTTCATGTTGGACTGGTACAGAGCAGACATGGTGTTCAGGGTCAATGTTAGGTTATGTCAAAGAGAGAGAGAAAATACTGCAAAGAGTTAAGGTGGGATTTGACTCTCCTAGCTGGTTTTACTCATCATCACATCATCAGTACCAGTTCCACTGGCAGTAATACAGTCAGCACTGTCTGAACCATGTTTGGCAAATGTGGAATGCTTCGGATCCATACTTTACTCCTGCCATTATTCTGGTGTTTTACCAGATGTTTTCTGGCAAAGTATTATGTGGCTTTCCTGTTCTTGAGTGTAACCGGTGGCTTGCATCTTGCCGTAAACTGTAAACCCTCTCACAAGGGTGTTTCTTGATTGTAGACTGTGAGAGGAAAACACCTACCTTCTTCCTTAAAATGTTCTTAATTTGATGAGAAGTTGTTTTTCTTAACCATGGAAAGAATTCTGTGATCATCCACTTTATTTGTCTTCTCTGGTCTGGTCTTCTTTGGTGTTGGTGAGTGGGCCACTGCCTTCCTTCTTTTTAAGAATATACCACATTATAAATGTTGCTATTCCCAGAGTTTGCTGTCATCAACGTCTGTTTGGACCTCATATTTATTGAGAGTTCAAACAAAAAGCTACCAAATGCAAGTTCAACAGCTGGAATCAATTCCAGATATTTTATCCATTTAATTTGTCACAAAATAACAATGGAACAGGTCTCACCTGATCATGAAACTGCTTGCCAATCTGAAGCCTCTGAAAACATATAAAATGTATAAAAATGTATTTAATTCTTACACAGTCACTGCAGTAGTTTTGTTTTGTGGTATGTCAGGAAAACATTACAAAAATCAAATGTGTGCGCTAACCATATGATCAAAAGAAAGTGAAGGAATTAAATTATCACAAAGAAACAAATGACTAGTGTGGACCAATGGGAAAAATATCAATAAGTTTAGTAAAAAGCATGTGCACTATAAATGAACTAATAGGTCACAGATACCTTACAATACAGCACAGAACAGTATGAAAGCCAAGTGGCAGTCATGAAAACTCGGAAGAATTTCATATCTTATCTCTAAAGGATAAGTATATTTATAAGTATATAATATCTGTTATATATAATATATAACAGATAAAGATGCAGTGATTTGGCTGTACAGTATGTGCATGTGTGTATATGTGAATATGTTAAAAAAGGTGAAAATGCATTTGACAGTAAATAATGAATGCATTGAGCTTAATAGCACATAACTCATCAAAATATCTGCTACATATATCACACGTTTTGGTTACATTGTTTTATGAATAGAATAGAATAGAATAGAATAGCCCTTTGTTGTCATTGTACATGTACAACAAAACAAACTTAAAGTAAGAGCCAATCATGTCCCAGATAGTATCACTCACCTATAACCATTTAATAAAAATATCAGTTTGTGACAATATGCCTGTATGGGGACATGATAAATGATCGTGCATGATGGAATTCATGTGACCACATCACCTGTGGATTTTCACAGTGGCATGACAATTGTTGCATGTCATACTCTGATTATTTTGTCCACATTTCTAACTGATTTTGTCTTTAGTATGGTTTGATATCACCAAAAGTTCATATTTAGAAATAAAATCTGCTGCTTTTGAAAACAAAAAATAGTTGAACATTTTAGAGTTTTTATTTGAAAGTTTTCATGTAATTAATGAGGAAGGAGAGCAGGATTTACTGAAAGTAGACATAATGAATTAATCTTATACTTATAAGACAGCTTGGCTTTGATTTTAATGACTAGCAACCTCCCGTCACAGGATGCTATCTGACTGATTGGTTAACTCTCTTAGATAATGGAAAGTAACGTTATTTGTCTCCTCTACAGCTTCCGGGAATGAGCTTTCATTTACTAGAACAAATCTCTGGTATTTATCCACATTCAAAACATTTATTACAGCAAACCCACTTAGCTGTATTTCTTGAAAAGGGCTATTAAAACATGATTCAGCTTCAGCATCTCTCCCCTCTGGGTGTTTTGAAAACACAACATTGTAAGTTCGCCTGGTGTAGCTTTAGATCTACTCCACTATTGAGAACATGAGAGCAAAGGGGCAACAGAGATAAAATTATCATGTTGTTTTCTGCACAGCAGGTGATTATTTGATCATCGGGAGCCACTCGGTTCTGAGATTCGGCTTTCATGTTGGGACGGTACTGTGGAACAGAGATAACACCTGTGTTGGCACTCGGAAGCACAGAATTGGAATTTATATGAAAGCTGACGCATCTCGTAAGCTTGTTATATGAAGCCAAATTACAATTTCTGATCTTTTTAAGTAGAGGAAAGTAGGCAGTCCACCCATAGTTGATATTTTCTTATTTAGACATGGAGCAGAGACACCTAGCAGAAGGGACAGCTGTGGCCTTAGACTTGGCAGACTTGCTGCTTTGACTAATTGTACTGTAATCTGAGACATTTATTCATATTATGCCTAATATGTGAAAGATGTGCAGCTGTAATTTATCAAATTTTTCTCTCTTCCCCTTTGCCTATTGATGCTTCAGGAGCAGGCAGGTTCCATAAATTTATATTCAGAAGGGCTAACTTCAACAGATCGGCATAACGCCACACCCTACAGAGAAGACATTAAAGTACTGCATGGTGTACAAAGATATAGTATAATTTGTTTTGGGGGTTTTTTTTTCAAGAAAGTCTTTAAAATGGACTCGGCATTTTAAACACTCATAATATGTAATGAAATTTAATGTGAAATCAAACATTCAGGTGAGCATTGAAAGAGGAATACAGTTTCATCCTCCAGTGCCCTTTATTAGCTTGTGATTTACTAGCTGGGACAAATACTTCAGACAAAACCTCTCACTGTGTTTGGTTTTTATGACTGTGCTCCATTGCTCTTGCCGTTGTTGGAATGGTTTTCGTGTTCTCTGCCCCTACATTTAGGATGCTCGAAATGTAGGTTAGCACTGTAACAGGTGTCAGACTCAGAGGCAGAATCAGCGGGTAGGAGTAAGTATGAGAAAAGAAGCTTTACTAGGCATAAGGCAAGATGTAGGTCAGAAACAGGTAGGCAGTCAGCAGAGGCAAACAGGACCAGAAGCGATCGGGCAGGCAGCCAAAAGTCCAAAAACTAGCTGGGTTCAAAGTTACTAATGCAGGCAGGCACACTGGCAGGTGGGTAGATGCAGAGAAAAAGGCTGCAATAGACAATTTGGAGAAGAAAGTTGAACTACTAGGAAGCTACATATAGCGTGGGTCCAATGGGGTAATGAGGTCCAGGTTTGTCGACAGGTTCGGTTAAGTAGTGACGGTGGAAATATCCTAAGAGCCAGTGGCTGAAAATCAATATAGTGCATTCATATACTTAACTGTGCTACTCCCACTATTGTCGGCAGGGTTTCTGTGCTCTGCTCGTAAAAACATATTAAATGTGGAGCCTCAAAAATTAGGTTGTATCTATAGCAGGCTTGAAATGAGACCCGCAAGCAAACACAGCAGGTAGTGAGACAAAAATAGGCTTTTACTTGTCAAAAAGACCGCATTTAGGTCAGTAACAGGTAGCTGGTCATCAGAGGCAAACAAGGCCAGGAGGGATCAGGCAGTCAGCCAAAAGCCCAAAGAAAAACTAGCTGGGGTAATGGTCTCTGTCTCTGAAGACAGCAGGCTGCAGCAGACCTTTTCAACGCTGCACATTTTAACTTGGCAAAGGGAAAAAGCACAGGTGAAACTAATTTCATTAACGAGTTTGGTTCCATCAAGTGTCCCAAAGAGGCCGGCATGCACAGTGCAGCCATTTTTAATTGTATTAACTGCACCTGTGCAGACAACATGACAAGTCAAACTGTCTGCTGAGCGGGCAGTGGGAGGATGCTATAGAAAATCCAGAAGTGACTAGCTTTTACAAACAGAATGGAGTCGAGGGAGGGAAAAGCTTCAAAGCTAATTACATTTATTTGATTAGCAACGTCGTTATTATACAGGCTTAGTATGTGACAAGCTGTTCGCACTTTGAATGACGTCTAGGCCGTGGTGGTGGAGCAGAGGTGAAGAATGATCTGAAGATATGGAGCGGGGCTGCTGATGAGCTCAATCCAGCAAGCGTTGGCTGCTGGTTCTGAAACTGGAGCTGAATGTTGGCGGCTGAGGGCTGCATTGATCTGACACTAAAATGACAGCTCCCGGCAGCAGTTTCACAGGTCATGGCAAGATCTGATTGATTTAACAGAGGGGAGAATGCTTTTAGTAAGCAGATGTGATGAGTTCAGAGAAAGAGAGGGGGAACATGTAAGTAAATATTGAAAGCATGAGATTGAACCTGCAATATTACTGGGCTGGTATATACACATACCATGCAGCTGGTGGAGTAATACGGTTCAGCTGTGCAGGTGCAGAATCAGGTTTGCTTAGGGCTGGAAAATCAGTGCAAAAGTCTTGTAGTGTGCACTGGCCTTAACTGGAAAAGCAGCGGCCATGTGGGAAACTGGCGAGTCGGTGAGTAGCAGCAGAAATAAATACAAACAAGTTAACACGATCAAATAAAAGATCACTGAAGCTACATTAAGGAAGTGACAGTGTTCGTCCAAGGAGGAGTTCTTCATTTCAAAAGTTCTGGATCTGGATTCATAGTGTCTGACTGCATCACAGAAAGGACAACTTTTGAAGAGTTTCTCCAGTAAA
>VOQK01042812.1:6929-27097 GCA_015052645.1 Benitochromis conjunctus | reverse complement strand
TTGACTGGTGTTTGCGCTCCCTCCCCACTGCAGCCCCACTGCCTAAGGCTACAGGCAGGATGGCCACAGAGTGAATCGCCAGTCAACCTGAAATTGCTTACATCTAAAGCCTTTGCTACAGGTAATGCACACTAAACAAACCACAAATATGAGAGATTTTTCATAGTTTCTGCTCAGATTATCAACAAGGCAACCCTGACGCACTGGTATTTCTAAATAACAGGATACTGACTTGGTTAACTACATTTATTTTGTCTTAATCTGACCTTTTATGTCAGTGTAGCACTGACAAGCATGTCTGCTATTGGAGCGTGCTCTCTACATCTAACGTGCTCTAAACTTGTTCAGAGCCTTGTCCTAGTTGAGTAAGTGAATTCTAGCCTTGCACGAAAATTCCCTTGAAACTCCTAATATATTGGATCTGTTCTGTGCTCGAACTATACCCTAAAGTACAAAAAACAAATAAGATAAAAAAAAAAAAATCAGTCAGTCTGGGTAAAAATAATTCACAGTGAGGTATACACAACGGCGTCTAAAAGACACACACAAACAAACAAACAAAAAAATGCTACGAAGAAACGAAAGACAGATGGTGAGAGCTGAAAGAAACAAAAGACAAGGTGACGTTTAGCAAATGTTCAGTGAGAATTTTTGACCAGAGTAATGGAGGAGGGGGAGGACAACCAGAGACAACATTTCAACTACACAAAGTGAAGGCGTGTAACAACTATGCCTCAATGAGACACCGACGCTTTGGTTTTTTCTTTTTCAGTGATTCAATTCTGCTGGTCAGCAGATGGCACGAGGGTCAAAATCCCATCGCTCGTTTAAGAAAACCCTCGGATCTTTTTGGCACTGACACCAAAAAAAGGCGAATGATAAAACGATCCAGGTTTAATTATCCCGTTATCTTTTTATCAATTTACAGAAGAGTCCTTGCCTATTAATCTAAATGTAAATTATTTACTTTGTTTAAGAAACAGAATTTTGAAAAAGAAAACAAAAAAAACCATAACGATTTGGAATAAAGGATCTCTGGCCTTGTGGACTTGACCCGCTTGATTAGTGTCAACCTGTAATTTCTTTAATACCTCTGAGGTCACACTGGCACACTTGGGGACGGTTTGGGCAATGTATTTGAACATTAATACTAACAGCATGAAGAGACAGAGTCCAGTCTATTAGTTTTATTATTGTTTTTTTTAATTAAGCAGAGGCTTCTTTTACGCAGCCTGATTTAAACAGGTTGGGCCATATTCAACATTGCCAGGTACATGTGGGGAAGAAGGGACATTGTTTTTGCACATTTTAGCCAGAAACAGAGAAGCGCTGTGTAAATAAATAAATTATTGTCACGGTGTAATGTTGCTATAGAAACAACTGAGATATTATTTTACTAATAGAGAAATCTATAAGTATATTATGAATATTTAATAACAATTGGCAATTTTTTTTACACCGTGACAGCAAAATTGAACAAAGACCTGCAGAGCTGCATGGAGTAATCTCTGAGGTTAGAGAGAGGTTAACTAACATATTTATGTGCTTGTGAATGTAACCCCTCTCTTATTCAATGATTCATTATTCCTGCCATAAGAAAACTCAGGCTGAATCCCAAACATGGAAACTCTTCACTGGTAACTATTATATGCAAATCACAATCTGCTGTAACTAGTTAGTTTTAACTAAATGTTTTTTTAAATATTTTCAGCTTAAAAAGGAAAAAAAAGATGCTAAAACAGAGGTCATTTAGGTTCAGGTTACCTTTTTGTACCTGTAGGCAGGTCATAGAGTTAGTAAGCCAAACATTTCCATTGCACATATATGTAGAGTATACCAACATTTCACAAACACACTGCTTGTGGACAGTCACACTCTCAAGACGTGACCATATGGCCACAGCAAAGTGTTGTTTGCTCATTATCACTCTCGCAATTTATCATAATCTGTAATGAACCTAATACAAAAGGACAACAGGATCAAAGCTGAAACTTGCTGTTAATGCTATGATTTCATGAGCTAGATGTCACCCTGTGATTTAAATTCCACTAGCATCAACAAGCAGAGATCAAAGGGCCAACCACCTGCTGTGCTTGCAGGCCTGCGTTACACTCAGAATATTCAAAGTCATTTGAAGACAATAAGATTAAACCATCTGCGCAACAAGGCTGAGTAGACAACCTGATTTTTAACTCTTGATAGGTCCGTATCGGGCCTTTTAGAGGTGGTTAGGACTTGCAGCAAAACCATATGGCTATCAGCTTATTATTAAAACTGGCTCAGGACATTTCCTCCAATTTAATAACCACTGTCTGTACAGTAACGATTCCCTGTCTCCCCTGGCTATGCCACAGATCATATCAGCAATAAGTGGAATGAAGCTGGAGAGTGGTTTTGCATATCTCTGCTCAAAGCCACAGCCTGACATTGGTAGGACATTACAAACTCATATTCATGACTCGACTGAGATTTTATTCCTCGTGTCCTTCACCGCTCCTGGCTGAACGATTGCAACACGCTCAACAAATGTGATGCAAATTCGCTGTGTCGCTATGCCCCCTCTTCACAGATACACACACACACACACACGGATCGACACACCCACACCGCTGACTCCTGCGGCCATGGCAGTTCCAACTCTGGATGAAAGCGGTTGTACTGCCCCTGCATTAATGGGTTCAAAAGAGGACTACGGGCTACTGTGTATTCAATCACTTCCTCCATCTTCTCTTCCCTTTCGCCATAGACAGGAGATACCCGTACGGGGTCCAAACAAGCTTGGGATGTGGGATCTTTACTCAACTCAAACACAGAAACTGACACAACTGTGTGTCAACATGGGGTCCCAGATGAAACCCTGGGCATAAGACTGGACAAGGCTTTCTATAATCCTTAATATCAGATGGCAGGAAATGCAGAACAAAGGGAACCTTGGTGCCAGCTCAGTCCTAGCCATTTGGTGGCTGTGACACTTTTGCCAAGGAAGCCCTGCACATCAAGGAGCACCTCCCAAATCTGAATGTGCCCCTTACAATCCTTGGACACCAAATCTACGGTGGCCTCTTTGGCATAACATAAGACAAACAGAAATCTTTGGTTCTTAAATGGTGCTTGTGTTGTTCGAGCGCCACAGGTTAGGCGATCGTGACAATTGTTCTTCTTTTACTTTTGACAAACATATTATTTTCTACCCACGATTTGATGATCTTAGATTGATTAACCTTCTTTCATGACTGAACTGAACGGCAAATTCACGAGTTTCAACAGTAATTAAATTAATTGAACAAACATTCTGAAAAACCTGAAAGCAAAAAGGGAAACCTGGTGTTTGCACCTTCTTAAAGAGAGATCAGAATGCAAAGACAGCCTATCCTTAAAAAGCTTCCCAGTGGCAACAACAATAAAATAAGCAGCATTTAGAGCAGCAGCTCTGCACGTCTTAAAAATATGACGCAGGACCACTAATTAGAAAAGCAATATAAGAAGAGAAGATATCACTGCAATAGACGGGACTTGTTTAGCACAATAGGAACTCAAAGACAAGACGGCCTTCATCCCTTTCCTTTTGACTCAGTGCAGCTTTTTCCTATCATCCTTTCCACATTGATGTATAATCACAGAGGAAAATGTGACCAAATTAGCACATTTAGCAGATCTGCAGGATTTCCCTTCTGGGTACATAATTTGTTCCTGCATGCTATCTTGACAAGTACAGAGCGAACAGAAACCCAGGGCCTGAGAAGGAGAACTCCACTCTGAGGCATTGCTAGAGCGTCTATGATTCACTGTAATTAGTATGTTAGCTGTCACAGCAACAGATCAGGCCCTTTGCAAATGACCTCACTGTCAAGCAGGGGTGTGGCTGCTCTATTCACATTTATACAGACACTGCACTGCCCTCTTTTGGAAAGGAGATTGCTAGGAGGAAAGCATGAGAAAGTGAACAATGCAAAGCCTTTTTACTAGTTTACAAAGACTCTGCAAACCATGTGTAAATAATAAGAAAACTGAAAAAGCATCCAGTGAAAGAATCTGTAGTAGCGCTCCGCAGCACTAACTGTGACAGCAAGACTCCGCAGTTGCAAAACCACCTCAAACCATTCATTACACCATAAATTAAAAATTTCAAATCCTTTTCACTGTTTCTAGTTCCAGCTGTTTAGCAAATTAATTAAAAGCTTAGATACGCAGGCGGTAATGATGACATGATTATTTTAACATGCAGGTACTAAAAAAGCCTTTCAGAGTTTGCACTATTTATTTTGAAACGCCGCTGTTTATTTCAGCGACTTTAATGCCCACTCTGGCAGTGCAAGCTGTATCGCTACGCTGGCCAATAAGGCAGGGAGAAAAGGTGGTTACTGTTAGTGAGCTTGGCAGCCATTTGCAATACAATACAATAACTCCACAATACAATAACTCCACTCTGGTATCATGTTGTTAGTTAGGTCGTATATACAATACAAAAATGTTTCCACCTGAAAGTCTGAAAGAGTACAAGGTCAGCATCATTTATTATAAAAATAATATGCTTTAGGCTTTAAACTCTTACCTTATCTTTCTTTTCATTTTAGTCTAGCACAATTTTTTCCACAGGTGCTTTTTAAATTGTAAAAAATTCCCACTTTCATAGCCAGCTCCTGTTTGTAACCGTTGATATAGAATTTAAATTGATCATAAAGTGAGGCACACAGCAGTCACTCCCATACTGCACAAAGCACCTTCTAACTATTACCTGACTTCATAATCTCGGCTGCTGATGCTGCTGACCAAAGGCAGGGTAGATCCAGATCTACAAAGAAAGCCTAACCTCTGAACACTCTGGTACATTAGCCAAAATGTTGGGAACTGTCACAACTCCCCCAGAGTTGTTCTCGGCGAATGCCAAAGTTTGACTTCTGCCCTGACCTCAGAGAGAGGGCTCTTTGATCGGGAATGTCAAGCGGTCTGAAACGGCATGTTGTCAATGCTCCGTGTATTTGTGACAGTGACAAGTTTGGTGTGTCTGGGGTTGGGTTTTGCTGTGCTGAGCCACAGTGACCAGAAGGGCCAAGACGTATCAGCTCCGACGACAGGTCTGCTGTGATCCAGCTTCACACAGAGAAATTAGACTGACACTTCCTCCTGCTTTGTTATATTCTGCATGCCAAACGCTCCTCTGCCCTCTCTGAACTCAGAAGATGAGCATGAACAGAAGTGGTGTGTTGTTGTGGTGAGGACAATGGTCCGTGTTTACAAAGCTTCTGATAGTGGCTTAAAAATAGAGCAATTACAGCAGTTACATCTGCTAATCAGAGGATACTGTATTTATACCAAATCCATTTTAAATACCAGTTTGAGGATTGAAATAAAATTTAAAAAAAGCAGTTTTAAAAAACCGAATGTGCTAGCATCTATACATTTAATGCTTAAGACAGCAGTTATTCAAACATATAAGCAATAACTCCAATAACTCCGGGTATCCTGCGAAAACATCAGCGTGATGCATAATGTGTGGTGAGCATGTACTATAAGCCTTCAGAATCTAAAATGCAAACCTTGCAATCCAAATGAAACTCAGAAGCTGTGCACGTGAACATATCAGCCTTGCTTGTGGTTCAATCAAAAATGCATATTGGTGTTATTGGTGTTAGATGTGAGCATCGATGCAGCAAAAAATTATGAAGAGAAAACACAAAACAGCAACAGATCACAGCTTCTATTGACTTATTGAACATCATTATTAATATGGCCCAATGTATGTTCAGTATCCTTTAATTTCTAATGCACACCTGCGCTCAGTGGACAGGCAAAAAGTCAGAAACAAACAACAGAGTTTGTCTTCATTCACTATTTAGTTAAATATTCCAAATAACAGTTAGATGCAGAATAACAGCCTGAATTATTTTCCCCATAATTTACCCAACTCAGAATTCTATGATTGACTAATCAAGAGCCAATTTATAAAGCCTCAGACACACCTGATTTTGTTTTACAAAATTGCAATCATTGTGAAAATAGGGACACATGTTTCATTTCCATTCCAGCAATTATTACTGAATTGATGTAGAAGCTTTCTTAAATGTGACCTGCTAGACGCAGATATAGTGATTTATAGAACCAGTATGGGATGTGCCTGTAAAACAGTATTGATGATACGATGATCAGTGATTAATCAACTGAGGGATCAAATGAATTGATTTTTAACAGGATAGCAGCGTTTTGAATTGAAATGGCACTAAAATCAAATGAATCACTAAAAGTTAACGAATGTGCCTTGCGAAACATTTTACCGAATATGATGTCGACCGAAAAATAATAAGATAATCTGTAAAGCAACCACAAACAACTTCTTCACCTTATAGTTACTTTCTGAGCTGTATTTTGCCTGTAGCTGGGTCGAGGTCTACTGTGAAGTATTTAAAGGTTACATAGTTTATAGCCACTTATAAGAAGCATGCATAAATGAATTATTGTAATTCTTTTGTTTGCTATCTATTGTTTACTCAGAATCTGAGAACTGCACTATGCATTGAAAAAAATATATCAGAGGAGAAGCTTCTTTAGTTATGTGAAATCTAAATACACTCGTCAGATATTTGGACAGATGCTTCAAAGTTAATGTCAAGCCTTTAACAATATGAGCAAAGTGATCTTGATGAGGATCGGGTCTGAGAGAGATCGATGTGCTCTCTCGAAACGGTCTCGAGCACTCGCGCGTCCTGCTGTTTGTGTTTTTCTGTTTGCCAGAAGGATATTACTGCAGAGTTAGAAGGGGAGCCGCTACGCCTGGGTGGGCATGTGGATAGAACGAGCTTTTAATCCATGCTGGGGCATCTTTTCTCAACAAATCAGAGAGGTGGCTGAAGCTGCTACTTTGAAAGGTAGCAAATGACCTTCAAGGAAAACAGAGGGACAAGCGTTGCGTAGACTTGTCAATTTGATGACTTTACCTTTTAAAAAATTAGAATAAAAACAGTCTAGAGGGGGAAAAGGAAATAAATCATCAGAAGTGTGTTGCTACAGGGGAAGGCCACCTTTTCACACTGTCCTCCTTTTTAATCCATATTTCATAACATCGTGTCTCATCTGTACTGTGCACACACACACTCACACGCACACACACCCTTCAAAGTGGACCCTTTCATTCATCTTGGGTGTAAGAGCTTTGAGTCATTATGTCTGTAAATCACTCATTCCCCAGACAATGCCATAAATGTAGCCATGAACACAGTGTATGCTGCTGCCAAGGGTGCCACTCAACACGCTCATTTTCTGTACATGCAGTCACTTTCATGTGCCTAGCTGAATGCGCATTGCTGCTCTCTTATCACTCCATCAGCAGGAAAGATGGATGACACAACAAGTGAGAGGGACATGCACAACATGGCCCAACAGCACCAGCTAGTCCAGTAAACAAGCATTGACCTCGGTGACCAGAACGGCGTGTTTCAACAGATGGTAAAGACCCGAGCACCTATAATTAATAGTTTTCGAGGCTTAGTAGCAATCAATTCAAACGTGTTTGTCTGACTACGGCAAACACAAGTAAGTAAATAAATAATAATGGTAATGATCTGTGCGATCTATGTAAACTAGTGGAGTGTATTAGCGGTGAGATGTGAGCAGGCTTTGCCGTTTTCTGAGCTGAGACACAGAAGCTAATCCTCTCAGAAATAGAGAAAGAAGGCTAACCCTGATGCAGTCCAAACCCCTTCCAGTTTGTCATTCCGCACTTCAAAGCATACATGATGAAATCCCCCAAGGTATTATAAGAGCTCTGGCATAGCAGCCATCCTCAACCCCATCCTAGCCTAATGCCTCATAAATGGAGTCTAGAAACATGTTCCTTTACTATTTCGCAACTCTTTGTAGTCTTGGATCGTAAAGAACCTTTTTAGAGCGGCAGAAGAAGAGGTGCTTTCCTACTGGAGAAGATATGAGGCATTTGTGAATCACTATTTGTCCCCTAACTGTAAAATACTGCAAATACAGAATGCACATATAGCTCTTTGAAAATGGTTAGATCAGGAAAGGAAGTAGGCATTGATCATCTTCAGAGTCTTGCTGAATAAGTGGTGGGACAGAAATACTGTGCACAAAAAAAAAAACATACAGTATGTGTCCTAGATAGAGACAGGTATGTAATTTAAGTAATTCAGTTCCAAGTGCTCCATGTGACGCCATCGAATGCCAGTTGTTAAACAGCTTGCTGAGCTGTCAGATTAGTGGGTTTCATAAATACCTCCATTATTGGTCTCCAGGCTTCAAACTAACACAGCCTGTCTGACAAAACTGAAAGATACGGCCGATTAAACTGTGGGAGTTGTACAGTCAAAGAGAGAGATGAAAGGGGAGAAAGAGCAAACAAACATGATTACGGCCCATGCCAAAAAAAACATCACGTCCTTGTTTTTCCTTTTACAGCAAATACAGTACAGTAAATATCATTCTTGAGTCAGCCACTACCTCCTTTTAGAGCTGCAATTCTTCTCCCAGTTAAAATTTAAAATAATGAAAAATTACCATGTCACCACAGAGTCTAGGACGCCATTTTTAAACTGCTTCATCCAGCCTTTGGGCTGAAACCCAAGTGTTCCAATCGTACAAAATAGTAAACATACTCAAACTGAAAAGATAAAAGTAGCTTACATTTGCGTTTTTACTTTGACAAATGACTTAAGCAGTTAATTGAATTTAAAGCTGATTGTTTTCTAAACACACCCAGAGTTTCAGTTCATTTCGGTGCTATGTTTATTAAAATCACCACTGATGTACTCGGGAACAGTTCGGCAAAAATTAAGTCAAATTCTGAGCTAACGTTTAATCTGTTTATCTGTAACAATTAAAAAACATCAATCCTGTTAAGACTGACATCATGCACCAACATGCAACTGCTGCAGAAAATAGTATTAATTGTTTCATTTAACAGCCAATTCTCCTGTATGGAAGTCTGGTTCGGCTGTTACCCTTTCTGCTATAGGATTTCCTATTAATCCCTTAACCCAACCACCTCACACCCTCCCTTTGGGCCAACTGCCAAACCTGCTCCGTTTCATCTTTCAAAGTGGCAAAGAGGGCAGTGAAACAGAGCGTGCACTGACTCTTTAAACAACAAGGACCATCAGAATGTGGTTTGTCTATTAACCAAGATAGTGCCCGATCCTCTGTGTGTTTGTGTGTATGTGAGAGACAGACAGAGAACGAGCGAGAAAGAGAGGGAAAGAATGAAAGAGATAAATTGAGAGGAATCAGTCCACCCCTGCTGTTCTCACTCAGCAGACTTGTGATAAGGTTTATCTCCGGCGCCTAACGAGTTCGCCCAGTAGCCCACTCCAGCTCCCACTGAGTGGACCGGGGCACACAGAGCTGCACACAGCCAGCAGTGAATTGAGCTCCCTAAGGTGACCTGTGCGTGTTGTTCATGCTATGCTGCTTTAGAACTTTATTTTTGTAGGAAATGGCTTTGGCCCCTTCGGCCACATCTTTTTTAATCTGGGATTTCTTTTTTTGCCTTTTCTTCATCCTTTCTACTCACTGTAACTCAGACTGCCAAGAGAAGCTGCAAAAGCTGGAGAAAGAGCTGTGGAGCTTTGGCACAGAGAGGCGTGTGTTTCCCAGAGGCAGTGTCTGAGGCAAAGATGGAGACACAGAGAGGGAGTGGGGGGCTGCTGCTGAGTTAAGCCCCTAATCACAGTCTGCTCTGCATGAAGGACTTAAAGTCACTCCATTTAATGCTACCTTCTCTTTAGTCAAAAAAAAAAGGAAAGAAATACTACTGCCTACCTCTTCAGCTTTCTGATACCTAGGCCCCCATTCCCATTACTAACCCATTCTTGAAATGCATAAAATTCCAAAGCTACAGTATACACTCAAATATAGCGCAACGCGCAAGTCATGCACATTCATAGAGTCAAGGAAGCATGAACATAATACTTGCACACACAGAAATACAAGCGTAAATGGTTCTACCTTCTGCGGTTTTACTCATGCATGTTCATTTCACCACATGGAGCAATTTTGCAGTAAACAAGGTTCGTAACTGACATAGCTGCCATGATTTTCACTGGTGTGCTCAGGTGCTTCATTTATTTGTGCAAGAAGACGGCGGTATCAGCAGATCCTTAGAGACTGCAGCGTCCCTCTGGCTCAAAATTCATTAATTCACTTGGCTCGGCTTCTATACGGGTGTAACACGCTTTTGCAAAATACTCCAGATAGTCATTAGCACCTTTTGGGAAATCCCACACCCCACCCTGACCCCACTGTGTCAGTGCTACACTTTTTCCACTTTTCACCAGCTGCTCTTTCACCTTATCGTCCTCTCTCATCAACACGGCTAGCAGACAATGGTTTGCTGTACAGGTCTTAATCTAATGCTGGAAGATTGATTTATGCTTGGTTGTCCCACAGCCATTAAGATAATTGCATGATCACTTTATAACATCCTCCCCTGGTGGCTGTGGTAATTTGCCTCCCCGCCACATTCCAACTTGCACAGTAGGACCCATAACCACATTATGGATATAGAAAATGTGGTCGGAAATATCATCTTTCAGCCCTTGCAAACTGATTTTATACCATTACCACTGACTTCTAAAACCCCTTAAGTCTATCTCTCACCTGTACTGACCATTTGATCTATTGGCGGCTTCTAGGTCTTAACAGCTTGTATTGATCGAAATTCTTGAGCCAGCAACCAGAAGCAAAAGCTCGTGTGTCACCTTGTAATTCCAGTAGTCTATGTATTTTTGAGTGAGATCATCATTGAGATGGTGTATTTTTATCTGTTAGGTCAGTGCAAGTGGGCTTTGATTGCATTCAATGGCAAATGGCTGTGTAAAATGGCACTATGATCTCTTTTGACAAAATCTTTATTAAAGGAGCCGTTCTGCCACCACTATAGACTAATGGCTGCTTCACGGGAAAAGTTAACGTCAGTGAAAGTCGAATTGGTTTGACAGATTGATCTTAAGCGAGGCACTTTGCTTCCCGAATACAAACACTGCCAGTTCAAAAACACCGAACACGTCAAAATATTTGCAGCTAAAGCACAATTGGCAAGTTGAAAAAGAGGCAGAGATTTAAAATTCCGAACTGACAACAACAGTAAGATGATCCAGCTAAAAATTTAATTTGTTCCACTGTTTATACTTCATCAGTCATTATTAGCATTATTGCTGCACATCCAATTAAATTATACCGAGTCAGTGAGAGTATTAAAAAGCAGAATGCGTTCATCCAGTGGATTGCTAATGCTACAAGATAAAATTACATACACCCATAATCCTCAACAAGGTACAGCTTAATAATACACCAGATGTGCTGCTTTGACCATCAATAAGCAAGCTGAAACCTGTGATGCAATTTAGCCCATTCCAGACACGGGATATGTAACACCATTGGCTTCCTCAATCTGGTAAAGTGATGCTTCATTGAGACATATCCGCAACTCCATCAGGAAGAGCCAGGGCGCGGTGTGAACATTTAACAGGCTTGTTGCACTTCAAACCAGTACTGTCAGCACTAACTGCACTGAATTGTAATAACACTTTCGAACTTGTGCATTTGTGTATATGTGCGTTTGTTATGATGACAGCTGTTTCCAACAAAGGCGCGGACCAAGAAATCTCTGGATTTGCATTAGACAATTGTTAGACTCCAGCTTATAAACTGGGACTGTCTAAAGTGGGGGACATAATGCCATTTCCTGTAATGCTCTAGTCTCCATGCCAGAAATGGTTTATTTTAACTTATTAATGAATGACAACCTTCCTCATGGATGGATTAAGGTATGTAATCCTGAAAGCAGCACTTCTGTGAATAGCAAAACTATTACAATCGTCAGTAATGACTCATCACATGACTGTCCTTATCACAGTAAACTGTAAAGTTTTTTTTAAATCAACATCTAAATTATAACAGATAATAAAGCAAAGTGGAAAAAAAAGGAAAATTCAACAGACATAAAAGGAGTTATTTTTAATGGAGTTGTTTGTTTGCACCTCTGGTAAAACAAAAAGAAAATCAGTGTCTCTTCCTCTCAGTGATACTCGTGTACCAGTGTTAGTGTTTAAATGTTAAAAAGCCTAATATTCAGACTTTGTCCTGTGTGCTCTAAAACCTTAAGATGTACTTCTGTTTTTTCCCCAAAACAGTAGATTTGAGGTTTCCATGGGATTAGTTTGGGCAGAGTGTGAATGTAAGATAGAGACTGAAGGAGAGAATCTATTTCTCTGGGGGTGGGGGGTTTATGTTCTTGCTGTTTATAATGTTCTCCAAAAAAAGTAATGACTTTGGTGTGCAATTCAAGGCGCTACACAGAGACGCCGTCCACATTTTGTGTGTGCCCATCTGTAAATGAGACAGCCATGTTAAAAACAACATGTAACAGTTACTATCTGACCTAGCGGGGATGCTATTTCAACTGGCTTCACCAGAATGAACATTTGAACATAGAGCCTGTATGTATAAATACCATTAGACTGTTGGAAAGCAGTGTTGGCAGGGGCTTTAGAGAAATCAGATTTTGATCATTGAAACTTCAGAGCATATGTTCAAACTAATTGTTTTTTAAAAAAAGTATTTTTGTCCTTTAATCCCAGAAGTAAATTTACCTTTCTCTCCGTTGATTTTGTAGCAAAGACAGACATGTGACAGGCAAGCAGTGGATACCAAAAGGGGGCCGTCGTCGTCTTTCCTTCATCCTCTCCACATAACCAGCCTGGTGAATTTTCCTCTCCTGAAATAGAAAAAAAAAAGAGACTCTTTTCTATTCATTCCTACTTAGGTCACCCCAACTTGATGTTTAGTTTATGTACTTATTTTATTTCATTTCAACATGCATCTCATTCCCACAGCTGAGCTAATCTGTAAACTATTTCAAGCTATGTCAAACCACATAAAATCCCCATAAAGACATTCACAATCTCAGGTATATAATATGAATGGTGTGATTAGCATGTGAATAATCAGCCAGAGGCTTATTCGCTGTTGTAGGAGGCGAGGCCAGGTACTGCCAATGCAGGGCTTCAACAGTGATTAAACCTTTACTTAATCAACAGTGAGAGTCTGCCCCAGCAGGAAAAATGCAACTGCCGGATTTGTGTTATAATATAATGGATTTGCCTGGTATGTGAGCCTCATAGCACTGAGCCTTACAACAGGTGTACCCCTGACAAGTCACTGGGCAATTCTGTCAAAGTACTCCCATTATGCAATTGTGTAATCATCTATTTCAATGTATAGAAACTAAATTGAGCGTGAAATTTAACAGCTTTCCTTTCTGGTTTGTTTGCATATTTTATCTAGGTGTAAGCTAGCAGAGATCACAGATGCATTATAATGAGCAAAATGAAAAAGCTAATTGCAGAGTTTGTTTTAGAGTAGTATTGTATCCTTATTCTTTAGGTAGGGGATACAATTTAAGAGTCAGTCAGTTATCTTGGCCAAGACAACTAGCCTGGCTGCACCCAAGAAAACATACCTTGATCACCAATCCAAAAATGCTTGCCTTACTGCAAAATCATTGTATTACTCAAACATTATTATTTTGGACGAGAGAAACAGTCAGACTTTATTTTCCACTGTTAAAAAATTAACAGAAACAACCTGCAGAAATATCTCATCTAAACAACATAATGAACAACATTCCTGGACTTCTCCAACAACATTTCCAACATCCATCTCCAACTGAATTCTTCCGGCCTGGTTCTACTCCCTTTGAGGGAACACCTCTCAACGTTATCCTTCTTCCAGCTATCCTCAGTTTAAAACACAAACTCGTCACGATGTCCAGCATTACTACATGCTCACTGGATCCCCCTTGCAACCACCTTGGTCAAAGACTGCCATGCTACAGTGTCTTCAATCATAGCTGTCATAATTAACTCCCCTCTCCACTGCTACGGTTCCTATAATCCCTCAAAATGGCCTCTATCACCCCTATTCTTGCAAACTTTATCTAGACCCCAACAACCTCAATAACTATAGGCCTTTTTCCAACCTTTCATTTCTTTCTAAAGTCTTGGATTGCTTCAAGCCCACTTAGTTAACAATAACCTATATGAGACATTTAAACCTACTTTCCATTTGAGATACAACAATGGAATCATTGTTCATTGGTAAAAATGAACAATGACATCCTCCTTGTATCTCAGGTGTTGGTCTTCTCACATTCACCTTCAACCTTCTTGACCTCAGTGCCACTTTTGACAACATTTCCCACTCTCTTATTTTAGAATGACTGACCAGAATTGGAATCAAGGACATAACACTACAATGGCTGACATTCTACTCTTCTTGCAGAAAATACAGGAAACAGTTTGCCCAAGGCAAGACTGCCTGCACTCCATCAGCCTCCAGAACACATGGTGTCCCTCAGGGATCAGTTCTGGGACCCCTGCTATTTATATATAATTTATCTCCTTCCTATTGGAAATATTGTTTTTCCAATTTGAAATACAGTTTCAGTTTTATGCTGATGGGATATAACTTTATATTTCCACAAACCCCAACACCTCTTTTCCCCTTCTAACCTCACTGCCTGCCTAGAATCCATCTTCACTTGGATAACAATCAATCAGCTCAACCTAAAAAGGAACAAAGCTGAAGTCATACATATCGACTGAAAGGACTCATTTTCCAAAGTATACCCTATTGTTGTCTCCATAGTTGGTTCACTAGTCTCTTTTTTTACCACTCACACAAATAATTTCACAGTCAGCCTATTCCACATTCATGTAACATTTCTAGACTATACACTTTTCTTTCTCAACACAGCATCCAAGTTCTGGTTCAAGCCCTGGTCACCTCTCATTTGGATTATTGTAATGCCATTCTCTCTCATCTCCTCAAAAACTCTAAAGCAAGAATCATCACCTGCACAAAGTTCACAAACCATATTACACCTCTCCAACTTAGCCCCCCATTCCCAAGTGCATCCAATACAAGTTTCTGCTCCTCACTTTTAAAGCTCTCAGCGAGTTGGCACCCCCGTATCTCTTAGAGTTCCTTCACCCTCACACCCCATCCTGTGCTCTACGCTCCACCTCAGCAGCCGTCCTGGCTGCTCCTCTTTTCAGACTAAACGCAATGGTTGCCAGAGCCTTAAGCTCTGCTGCGCCTCGTCTTTGGAACGCACTACCCGCTCACCTCCTTACAACTAGTCTCTATCACACAGTTTAAATTACAGCTCAAAATCCACCTGTTCCCATCAGCATATCAGCTATCGTGCTTTGTGTTTGATACGTTCAGGTTTAAATATTATTCCTAGATTTTTAATGTCTTTTTAATATTGATGCTGTTTCAGGCAGCTTGAATGCTTGTGATATTCAAAGCTTTAGCAGTATAAATAAAAGCCAAATCACATTTATACAAAGAAAGCAATAAGAATGATCAAGGGCAAAACTGTGTAGACTTACACAAGTGCATTCTATCTTTTTTTAAAACATTTCTTTCCGTGACTTTCATCCTGTGTTTGCGCCTTGTATTTTCTCATAATTTTCACATTTCCATACTGAAACTTTTGATCTCTACAGGGTTTCTTTCAGCTCTACTGGATTCTTAACAGTACAATCATAACTCTGGCATTTTTCCAATCAACAAACACTCAATAAACCATTAACATTTTGTTTAAATTATTTTTATTTTTGTATTTGAATTGTCACTTTTTTGTATATAAAAAAAGAACTTTTTCATTTGGCATCCATTACAATTTCAAACCTTCTTATGTGAGTGTCTAAAGGTTTAAAACAAGAGTTCTAAGGGGTTTATGTCTGAGCTTTGGCTAGGCTACTCAAGGACAGTCAGAGACTTGTCCTGAAGTCATTTCTGTAATATTGTGACAGAATGATTTTGTTCACTGCAAATAGATGAACTATTTCGCCAAACTCAAATGAGGTGAGCCTGTAACAGGTTTTCTCCAAGGACCTCTGTATTTGGCTGTATTCAACCCTCTGTAAGCTTTGCAGTCTCCCTGTCCCTGAGACAAGCAAAACCCCTCCCAGCATGGTTTTGCTGTTCCAGTGTTTGTTACTACCCAGATAATGAGTAGATAATAAACATGTGTTTGCTATGTATTGTATATTCTGTAAGTTCTGTCCAAATAATTGTCTTATCAACATTATTGTCAAAGGAGGAGGATCATTGCTCATCTTTGGGCTTTCAGTGTAGCCAGAAGAGATCGGGGAGAAGGCTTGTAATTTTGTCATTCTGTCCACTCGTCATCACATTATTGTTAAGCAATAATTTCAAGAATGCATGTTAGAAAGTAAGTGGACTTTAAACAAAAACCAGGACAATCCCAGGGCCAAAAATGTGTTTCTTCTTGTCTATAAATTCAACATCCTCATTTCAGATATATGTTCATAAAGATATTCCATTGATGGACTCAAATTATAGACATTTAATAAAAAGACAAAAGGAAAAGAAAAACAGGATCCATTTGGCCACAGTTTGGAATACTACAGCAAAACTCATGAGTGCTTCTGTAAATGAAAGGTCTTAGTTTTTATTGTTTTTTTTTTATAAGGTTGCTTACTTTTCAAATCCAAATTTTCATTTTGTCATTTTGAATTATTGGGTGTAAACGGCTTGAAAAATGCAGCAATTTTAAAAAACAAAATTTATAATGCAAAAAGCAAACTGATCTTAATATTCTGTTAATCAAAATACCCTCAAGTATAACAGGCTATATAGTCCTGGCTCCTGTAAAGAAATAAAGAAAAAAAGACTTTATATTATAAATTAGAAGCAGCTTTGCATACTGATTGTACCTTGTCGACCTCATACACACAACATACTTGATACTTACATTTTTTAAGCTGTATAATCATATTATGCTTTATGTTAGATACTCATTGCAAATATTAGAACGAATTCATCCATTCAACTGCTTCATCTCAACACTTAAACAGTCACACTAAGAGCAAGGTTAATTTAAATCCTTTTGTATTTTTTAACTCATCTTGAATTGTGGAGTATTATTGAATACAGTGATTATTTTGCGTGTGGTTGGCTTGCGTGCCGACTATCCCTCAGCAAGACCCTGCTACGATTCAGGGAGGTGTGAGGTCACTTATTAAAAGACTAATTGAAGGCAGGGCGGCAAGTTCAGTGGTTTTCTATTCCACAGAGAAATTATCGACTTTCTTCAACTAATTATTAGATTAGCATAAATAATGTGCCGTTTGGGTACGCTGACTTCTTTTACTAAATTGTCACTCAGTAAAAATTAAAAGACAAATACACAGAGAGAAACACGGAGAATGAAAAAGACTGGAATTCAAAGGAAATGACAGAGAGAAAAGTGGTAGGAAAGAACACAAATTAGCCTTAACCTTCAGTCTTTGCCATGTAGTAATGAAGATGAATAACAGTGAATAAATGATAAGCACAGACCTAAATTGAATACGGCATCGAATAGTGACACGCAGGCCAGTCTCCTCACACACACTCACTCATTCACACACACATACAACCACACAGTACACACTTTTGCATCTGAGAATTTATTTTGCATCAGTCAAACCTTTAAACACAGGAAAATCTAACAATCAAGTACTCCTGTTACATCCCATTTCTCCTATAAAGAAGGACTCTCACATAAGCATTTTAGGCTTCAGCGGGCTCACTTCTCATTCACTTTGAATGAGGTGACGTCAGGTGTTGGCCACCTGAATTGTGGGGCTAGTCCTTCACCACAACAACGGCAGCCAATCACTTTGTGTAAACACATAACAACAGCGCAAGCTCTGGTGTGTGGTTGGTTTTGTTGACAACTAATATATGAACTACACACACACACACACAAATACACACACACACAGACACACACAAACAGGAAAAGGTAGACCATGACATGCACATGGTCGCACTCCTTGTAAAATTACTCTCAAATGTACAGTATAATATTCATTACATGTAATTCATGTGCAGACTGGAGCAGATAGTGTCCCAAATCTTAGTTCAATTCTAAATCTGTGAATTAGATTTATGCACAATAAAATGCACAAAAACATGGAATTTTTTCCTGTTTGTCTGTTTCCTGTATTTATCACTATTACCACAGCAGATGTGATATTGGTATATCATATCTTAGCTTTTGTCCTTTTTGAGGACAATAGCCAAATAACTATATTTGTAAGAAAACTGCATTTCACATGCTTACAGCATTTGTTTGTGTCTTCACAGCACACTGCAATCTGTACCTCAAACTAGATTCACACCGTGTTGAATTTACCACAAATAGGCTTCACAAATCAGGAGAGAACAACAGTCAAGTTAGCTTTCGAATCGCAATTACAAGCAGCGGTGTCGGACATGCAACATATTGTATCTTCCAGTGCATACCAATTAGATTCAAATTGTGGGGAATCATCGACACAGGCAGAAAACTGCAGCAAATCCACTAACAAACGCAGTTATTTTTCATGCAGGTGGTTTGTAACTTAAAGGTAGAGGCTTGGAACATGCATCCACCTGTAAGCACACTGTTAAAAAACAAAAGTGTTTTAATATCGTATACAGACAGTATTTTTTTACCGTGGTGTCCTATCAGAAGCCCCTAATTTTAATACAACCTTTGAACCAAACAAATTGACATATAAAATTATGTGACAGTGCAAAATTTGTCAGCATAGTTGTTAATTCCCTATTGGAAAACAGCGAAACAGAAAACATGAACCATATGGATAAACAGCTTAAATGACAAAAAAAATCTCACTCTGGAAAATTGGAAAAGCTGGTTAAGTATCAGATTCCCTGAAAACATCCCAGACCATGCAGATAACTAGATAACTGATTTTCCTGTTCGCCTCACCCCCGTGCAAAAACATGAGAAATCAATCGTTTCATCCTCATCATTTGGCAGCTTTTACCGCAAAGGTCTTTCACGCTGGTGTCACGTGCAAACTACATCACATTGGTTAAATGGGATTATAAATATACACAATAATAAATCAAGAAATAATGATACACACAACCTTTGACAGATTGCAAGAACATTATAGTTCTCGTGAATCTAACCTCTTTGATATTTAACATTTAATTTTTGCACTGGTTGCAAAACCTTTGAATGAACCACTTGGGTTTCCTCTAAACCAGGAAATCCTGTGTTTCTGTGTAGTCTCGTGGGAAAAATCTACAGTGAGACTGAGAAAATATTCAGAAGTCAAAATGTAGCTTTCAGTTTGCCGTTTACAGGCAAATAGTCTCGCAGCACCGGTCTTACTAAATCATAATCTCACCAGGGCCTGAGGTACATAGTAAATTCAAATGCCCGGATGCTATGGTTCTATTAGTGTGCTCTTAGTTAAATGACTGCTAATGGCACTAAGACCCTGCTCTGCAGGGCAAGCTACCACCTGTTTGGGCAAGGGCTACACTTATTATCTCAGGGTAAACCATATTGAAGTCAATTACCTGATCGCTATGCGCCCACTCGCAAAAATGGAGTTACATCTATACCTGACTGCTGTTTCTAGTCCCTAATGACACTGAAGTATTCAGTCTGTTCTGGGTCTACATTTCCTGCAACGCTCCGTCGTAAGGATTTAACGGAACACTGTTGGCCATGTTATACCAGCGTTAGTGTCTTCTTACAATCAAAACGAATACAACAACCAATCAAATCATAACCATGTATTTTTTTAAATAAAACTTTTCTGTCTTAAAGAGAAACAATAAATTGCAGCGATTTCCAGTGTTAATTAAAAGCAAGCTACGTGAATGATGAGATTACACAAACTAAAGGTCATGGTCAGCTCTACTCAATCCCAGCTACTGTACCATAACTATTCATAACAACAACATTTGTAAAGCTTCTGGATTGGAATACTAAGTAGGGAGATTTAGTTTCTCCGTTTCTTTATTCCTATCATGCTTTTGTTTCAAGTCTTTTGCTGATTAAGATTAATTTGCAGATCATGGCACTCTATCAACCCTTGTGACACAAAGGCCAAAGATATAGACTAATTAAATATAGCAGTGCAATTGATATTTCCCATGGATCAATGCGAGTGTGGGATCTGTTAATTAAATCCGTGATAATGTTTGCTCATCATAAACATTTCCCATGTTTGAGCACAGTGAGATAGGGAGATAATCTCTGCTGTCTGACAGATTAATTTTAGGGCTAACAGAAATTCCTTCCAATGAACGCCTTTTTTTTTTTTTTTAAATGGGAGGTT
>VOQK01042811.1:21001-32631 GCA_015052645.1 Benitochromis conjunctus | reverse complement strand
AGCTCAGCACCGGCAGACAATACGAGTCAACAGCGAAGGTTAACAACTTTCAACCCGGTGGCTGGAATCCTGGCGTGTTTGTACTAGATACTGAAATATAATGTGTGACACAAGCAGAGGCATTGTGTGCGTTATCTGCAGTGTAATATTTTGTCTGGTAATCAGCTAGTATTACAGCACGTATTGACGTGACTGGCCAACTCTGACTGATGTTTGTGTTCTTTAGACTGCTATTTTTAATGATTTCATTTAGGGTTTGCGCGCTCCGAGAACAGAACACCGTGAAGCCTCTCGGGGACTAAAAATAAACACATATGCATAAATATTTGAAAGCAGCAAATACGTTCGGACTGGTTTTAGTGAGATTTCAGTCAATAAAACAAACAGAGTGTTTGAAATGGCAGTTTTTGCAAGTTTGAAGTCATTTCCCCTCGACTTTGAGCCACTTTTGTGAGTTTGCCTGTTCCGGGTTTCCTCCACACTGGTATCCATTTATCATACAATGAAGCACATGAGAAGCGTTATAAAACAGGCCAGTGCATTATCTGACGGTAATGAATGTGTGTATTCATGGGGTTTTGTCTACAGCGGAGCAGGAGGAGTAAGACGCACTCACACAAACGGGCACAAAGGTAGTTTTTGTTCCCCGTGCCACTGGAACTGGAACAGCTCTGCTTGGTCATCGTGGATAAATGCCCCTCTTATCGCATGCAGAGTGAGCCTCAAACACACACAAACACACACATATGCATTCACACACACACACACACACACACACGCACACACACACACGAGGTATAACTTTTAAAAAGATGACAGCAGCTTGCGTACCTTTAGGGCAGCGGCAGCCAGGCTGACATTCGCTGTTGTTCTGGCACTCTATGCCCTGCTGCAGGTCTGAGCAGCGCTGTGGACACTGGTTGGCACACATCACAAACTCTTGGCCTGGTGGGCACCCTCTATCATCTGACAATACACAAACAGAAGTTCCCGAGTTTTGCCGTGATGCTGCAAGCATCTTCACAGAATGCACCTCAACAAGAGTACCGATCACAGGCTGGAACACACACACTCCTGTAGATAAACAGCCATACGCTGGAATAATGAGCATTCCCTGTGACGAGCCAAACACGGGACATGTTGGATCAGACTCACCGCACGGTTTGGTGTTGCACGGTTTGACTTGGTTCTTCTCTCCCGCACACGTCTTGCCACCATTTTTGGGTGGAGGACTAGAGCAGGAGCGAGTGCGTATAGAGCGTCCGCCACCGCAACGCTTATCACAGCGAGACCACGGACTCCACCGGGACCAGCCTCCATCAACTACACAACCCAGGCATACACAACGTTGAACATAGACACAGACGAGTAAATGAAAATCTCTCTTTGGCATTTTAAATCCATACTGCTCCAGTTCGCTGACCTCTGCAGGGTTTGATGTTACAGAAGCGATGCTCCGTGTTTCCTCCAAGGATGTCTTCGCACCACGAGCCGTTTGTTCCAGGGCTCAGGAACGTTCGGATCCTCTGCTGCTGACCCACACCGCAGGACCGCGAGCAAGCGCTCCACTCTCCCCACTTGGTCCACGAACAGTTCCTTTGCGCACACTCGGCCTCTACACATACCTCGCCTCAATGGAGCAAAACAATGCAAAAAACATAAGCTTGGTTGACACTTGCTACTGCAGTTTATGGTAGCTACAGCAACCATTTGTTTAACACATCCATAACAATGTTCACAGTTGTATTTATCAAAGCTCCTCCAGTCATATCAAACGAGCACTAAACCCAGATAGACTAATAACACTGTCTGCTGTATGTAACCTCTGTCATTGGGTGAATGCTGTAAAGCATTCAACCTATTGAGTTCCTGTTTCTCTTTATTATCCTACTTTATTCTAGTTTAAATTGTCTTACATACCGCACACGTCTGGTATTTGCATATCTTCCATTACCAAAGAGCAACGTAACAAACGCAGGTCAGTTTGGGAGATCTCTGGTTCTGAGAGCAAATGCAGTTCATTGCTTCTGAGCGATGCCCTGTGACACAAACATCAACCGTACGCTCCACTATCAGCAGCATGGCTGTTAGCACTGCTGACTGTACACAGTAAAAACTGTGTGTTTGTTTTGTCCCACACACACCACACTTGGACTTATTGCGTGCTGCTTATATGCACACACACTTGATTTGAGAGCACTCTTATGACCTCACTACTGCTTCGATTGATAAGAAAGTTTTGCATGATAGATGAATAGAAAGAAGATATTTGTATTAATATACTTTATATTAAATAATATTAATATTAATATTATATTTATATAAGGCAACAAAAAACAACTTACAATTATTTTTTTTTTAAAGAAATAAAGCGAGACAGACAGCGGGCGTGGTGTCATACCCGGACACTGGGGCATGTTGCATGCTTTATCTTGGTGAGAGCTTCCAGAACAGGGTGGTGTCACACACTGTCGATGGCGGGACTTCAGCGCTGGACTGAGAGCGTCGGTGCAGGTCTTTGTGCAAGGACTCCACAATGACCAAGGAGAGAATCCTGAGTCCTCATCTAAAGGAGATGGAAGCAGAGAGATGATGAAATACAGAGAGGATATTTAAGAAAAGCCTAAAAACACACAAATACATTAAAGAAATTAACTTTCCAGAGAAATGGAAAATAAACAAGTTAAATAAGTTTAAAAAAAAATAAGAAAAGTGTTTAAACCAACCGGCTGTGGCTGGTTCTTCTGTTGGAACAACAGCAGCTGGGGGGAAAAAAGACACTTTTCAAGATGCAACAATTTGAGCTTCTGTCTCCATCCCTGATATACACGTATTACATACAGCACGCATTCTACAGAAACTCCCCAAAGCACCTGGACAGTCAGGGGCCTGGCAGTAGGTGGTTTCCCTCCGTGGCCCCTGGCAGTCTCTCCCTCCATGGGCCGGTGCAGGCTGTGTGCAACCCCGAGAGCGAGTTTTCAGTCCCAGACCACCGCAGGATAGTGAGCAAGGGCTCCAGGGGCCCCAGGAAGACAGACCACCATGTACAGGGCAGTGCTCCAGCGAACAGTTCCACCTGCCATGAACACAGTCACTACAGGGAACAAAAGGGGGCAAGACTGAGGTGGGACGGTGATTTTCCATATAACAGCAGTTATATACATATATATGATGGGAAAATGGCAACTGAAAGTGGACTAAGATATGTTTTTAATTAGGCAAACTGTGTGCAAACACAACTAGAAATAGTTCACCATTAAATATAGAAACCGAGAAACATCATCATTATTATTATTATTTTAACATGTTCAGCTTGTGACTTGTGAATGTGACACCAGCAATCGTTTTTAAATAAGTTGGCATAAGGGCATCACTCCCACTGTGTTCATTTATAGACACTCAGAGGAACTTAATCGGAAAACAATTGTTTTCCAATTGTTTTCCATTTCTTACAACCTGAACTGTGCAACAGTTCAGGTTGTAGTTGTACACTGTGGCAAATGTTTTCAAAGTGTTTTCAAAGTGAGACAGGTCTGGACTGTGGACAGGCCAATTTAACACGGGAAGTCTTTAATTACAGAGCCACACTGCTGGAATGCATTCATCCTGTGGTTTATCTCTCCTATAAGAAGAAAGGCCTGCCCTGAATAATGGACTGTCTGGATATCAGCAGGTTTGTATGAAGCCAGTATGTATTGTTCAGAATTAATGATCACAGATCTGAATGAAGTCACAGAAAAAGTGACATGCACAATTTTGTGCTCAACTCAGTCCGTCTTAAATGACAATGGTGTCATTTCTGTGATAACGGTTTTTAAAAGTGTTTCTGAGCCCATGCAGTGATTTCCATTGGTACCTGTCTGTCGACCTGTCCAGGGTGTTGCCCATCTTTCCCTCTATGATTATTATTATCATTATTATAGAAGCAGTCTGCTTACCAGGTGCTGCAATCGTGGACAAATGTATCTCCAGACTGGAGCTCCATATCCTCTGAGATGTTATGAAAAAGCAGGGATGAGACTGTTGTCACGGAGACACTCTGCAGAGAGGCCAGCAGCTCTTTATCCACCAGACACGGACACTCCTGAAGAACACAAAACACAAACACTCTTTAAAAAATAGAAATTGCATCAGTTAAATGATCATCTCAGTGGTGCATCACAGCCAGATTCACAATTTTGGGAACATGCTCTTCATTTTCTGTGCTGCAGTTTTAAAATGTCTACTACAAAGCTCAAGTTACTCTGAACCCACCGATAAGCAGAGTCCACGGTGCTGGTAGGCGTGCACGGGACAGTGGCAGCCTTCCTCACAGCCATCAGCGTAGCATCCCTCCCTGCCGCTGACCTGAGCGCAGCTGAAAGGACAACCTTCGCCTCGTTCACACTCCCTGTACAGCCTGCCAGGAGGGCAGCCCACCTCTGCACAGCGACATGAAGCCCACGCAGCGACGTCAGTTAAAGACACTAATTAAACAGCCTTCCGATGAAGCTTTGTTAAATGTCTCCCTGTCTTAGAATAAATATAACTTTGCTGGCATGGCTACAAATATTGCACAAGAAGCAGACGCTCACCAAGGCAGACGTGGGTGTTGCAGATCTTGCTCTGACGACTGAGGCCACTGCATGCTGGAGAGCTGCAGACACGAGAGCGGTACTGCTGCCCTCCACCACAGCTGACCGAGCACTGAGACCACGGCAACCACGGGCCTACTGACTCTGGAGACACAGCACAGACAGGCAGCAGTTTTATTCTATATATAGTTTTATTCTATATATAGTTTTATTCTATATCAACTTAAATAAAAACCCAGAATGTAACCTAGCTCAGCCTATCATGACTACCTGTGCACAGCTGTGTGTTGCAGTCTCTCTGCTGCTCAGCATCACCCAGGCAGCCTCTTCCACCACTCTGAGGAGACGGATTATCACACAGGCGTCTTCTGAACTTGACTCCACCGCCACATGAAAGAGAGCATTCAGTCCAGGCTCCCCATTGGCTCCAGCCACCATCGACATGGCAGCCGGGGACAGACTGACACTGCAGAACTCCAGCCTCACACGTACTGAGATAAGGTCGAAAAAAAAGATCATGTAGCATTTTTTTTTTTTTTTATATTCGAACATTAAGAGTGAATAAAGCAAAAGTAAGAATCAGCTGTTTGGTACCAGTTTTTGCAGTCACTGATAATTTTCTCTCCTGGATTTGCAAACAGCCAATCAGATCCACCGGGCCACAGCCACAATGCATTGCTTGAATCTGCACAAAAAAGGCCCAATCAGACCGATCAAAGCAAACGATCAGCTTGGTGGACGTTGTTATCATATTAGAGAGACAAAAACAAAATCGTCACGGTCTAACACAGCTGACCCAGAACCTCCACTAGATATTTCCAAGTTTGCAAAATTAGGATCAAACCATTAGCAGAGCTGTTGTGGTATTTGCAGCGACACTCCTGTCTGACCACGCACACTCCATCCTGCAGCACCATGTCACCAGGACAACCACAGGTCCTGTTACACTCGGGGGAGTCCAAGCACTCTGTGTCACCATGGAGATCCGAACAGGAGCGAGGACAGGGCTTCCCACAAGGCCATTCTTCCTGACCGCCACCACAGTCTGAGAACATGGTTTGAATAGAATCAACAGCCACACCTGCATACTTAGATACAAAAGTGTACCATAAAACCCATTAAGCAATATTAGCAGTCTAAAAGCAAACTTCAACCTGGCCAGATGCAAAAGAGGAAAAAACAATGAGGAAGACCAACCAAACCAGAGAGGTCGTGAAATTTTTTCCAAGACTTTTGGCTTTTTTCTCAGACTCATTTCTCTCTCCGAGGCTTCATTGCCAGAGACAGATATAGAAATGGTGATGAATGCTCTGTTGCTTCTCAGAAGGCCTCACCCTATTTCTACATCTTTTCTTTTTTAAGTGGAATTGCGTTTTTCTAAAGTAAATAAAATTCACGGTTACGCTAACCTGAGCAGACAGTGATGTTTTCACTGCAAGTGCGGCTCTGCCTCCCCTCGCCCAGACATGGCAGACCACCGAATCTAGCAGGAGGACTGTTGCACTCTCTGGTACGAGTAGACGACCCTGTGCATCCATCGCACTCTGACCACATGGACCAGGGACTCCATGTACCATGAACTACAGAAATGAGAAGAAGTAGAGGTAACAAAGTGATGTAACTGAGAATCTGTAGCTGGAATCAAAGAGAAAACCAACAAATATTAAACTATCGATATTAGAAAATAATTGTAAAGGACCGAATTATAAGTAAGAGACAAATGCACAGTGATTAACAACAGAAGGAATTTTTAAAAAGGACAAACAAAACAAAACTGTAATATCGTTATATGAGAAAAAGAAGTGCATGTGTGTCATTTTTCAACATGAAAAATGAAAATTCACAAGATTTTCAGAAAACTTGACCTCTGACCTTGACCTTGAGTATCTAGTATCCAGAACATTTACAAACTGTGTCTTCCCCATTAGACATTATCATCTTACCTGGACAGAAAGTAATGACAGGGCAAGGCTGCCTCTGGATCTGAACTCCAATCCCGCTGTGTAGTTCCTGTTCACCGGAGCACGGCTCTCCTCCGGCCTCTGGCTCAGGACAGCTGCAGCTTCTGTATCGGGACACTGACTCTGCTCCACAGGTCCTGGAGCAGGGAGTCCACTCGGACCACTCACACCAGCCACCCGACACTAAAATAGACCCAGATGTAAAAGAAAAAAACTATCTGTGCTATATTATACCCACTCCAAGATATAGCCATTGTCTACATTGTCCTACATAATAACACTATTAAGATGATCGTAGTCAGAAACTAATGGCCGGCTTTACTTACCTGGACAGGGGTTTCGAGTACAGTTGAATTTCCCACCTTCACAGGTGCTATTAAGAAAAGGACAAAGGAACAAAGATTTTCTGATTTCCTTTCTAACTGGTTAACTTTGTGCATCTTAATGTGTTTTACATGCATTGCGTGTGTTTCTTGTGTTTGTATAATTCTGACCAGTTGTTGCATCCATCAAGGGCTTCAGTGGTATCTCCGGGTCCCAGTCGCTGTCCAGTGTTAAGGTCCAGGCAGGGACAATCTTCCTTCTCTAAACAGACAGTCCCATTAGCAGACAGGACTTTTCCCTCTGTACAGTAGCATCCTGGCTCACAATGCCACTCACAGTGCTGAGAGACAAGGAAAAAAATGATGATTTTTCTTAAACCACAGTATTTGAGAGTGAGAATTAGAACATCCACATCTGAGTCTGATATAATTCTCAGTCAGAAAAGGATAGATTTTCCACTCTGGGTTAGGAATGAACTGCTGGCTAATGTGGAGGAGTTTGGGTATCTTGGGGCCTCGTTAACCTGTGGAATCAGATCGAAGTGGGAGACTGACAGATGGACTGGAACAGCAATGGCAGTGAAGCAGACACTGTACCAGTCTGTTAAGGCCTTACTTATCAATACATGGTCTTATCCTTAAATATTGCTAGAAGCTGTGGGTAGTGGCTGAAAGGATAAGACTGTATATATAAGTGGCAGAAATTAGCTTTTTTAAATTAATATTTGGTCAGGCTTAAAGAGGAAGAGAAATTTCATAGGGCAGTTCCTACCATGACCAAGGCATGGTTTAGAAATTATTTCAGGTGATTTGGGAACACCTCAGCATCACTCTGGAAAACCTGGAGGAGGTGCTGAGGAGAGGGAGGACTGAGCTTGTCTGTTTAGATGACAACACCCAGACCTTGGTTGTGGATAAGGTGCATGTAATGCACAGACAGGAGTCACATTAGGTGATACTCACAGTAAGGTCATCACAGGAGCGAGGGCAGGATGGGCCACAGCTGCTGAACACTGTTCCTGGGACCTTGGAACATGGTGCCACTGAAAACACACACAAGCACATATAACTGTGGGTTACTTACATAACCCTGGTTCTCAGAGTAGCACGACTGAGATGGTTAATATGGCAAGCATTTCTGTGCATATGCCTCAGAAGCATGTGTCTCATGCACAACCACGCTGGGCTGATTCACTCACCCTTGAGTAGTTTGCTTTACTACGCAGTTATTATTCAAGATAAACATCTCGTCTCCCAATGACCCAACAAGAAGGGCTGTGAGACATGTCACTCTGAGAAGTAACTTAAAGTTGTCATTCCTAGAGAAACACTTTTTTATGTTTATTAGGAACCCTTATTATGGAAAGATGCTTCAGGGACAACAGATGTTTGTGTTGTAGTTTATTGGTCTGACCAAATTAGAAGGAGCCAGTCATCTAAATATGTAGCTAAACAAATGGCCTGTTATGACCACTTTGGTGCAGCGTACAAAAACACTGAGGGCTCAGAGGCAGGCCAAAAGGCGGTACTTTGTACTTGTAACAGAAGCCCTGAAAATCAAACCTCACCCTGAATTAGTATCTTCTGAGATATTTACTTTGCAAAAGAGCTAACATAGGGCAAAGTCAAAAGTGGGAGGAGGAAGTGCAACACACTTAGGAATGTAGCAAGTGGGCTAGTGAATGGGGACCATCCATCTTCTTTACCTGTGGGAACGAAGGAGATTACATCTTGGCATCTTCTTTCTGGGCTGCTGACCGACAGGCTACAAGAATTTCATGGCCAGCCCACCCTCACCTCCAGGCCTAGTGGGCTTATGGGGGTTTCCTGGGGCTTGAATTGTTTGGGAATTTTGAACTAAATTTGTACATATTCTATATATCTATGCTGGGAACGGGAAGCGTTCATTGTTAGGCTTGGCAGCCTCAGCATAGAGGATGAAAATTTCTTACTCATACTTGTTGTCATTGGATATAAGAAGCTCTGAGGTAACCTCATCCTCATCCTCATCCTTGGTGAGCTGGGCATGTTCTACCCAACACAAGTAAACCTGGTGTGTGTGTCTACTCAGTATATCTCGGGAGGACGTCTGTGTTAGCTTGCTTGCTAACTACAGCAAAGACGGAGTCAGCTGATGTGCATAATCATAAAAAGAAACCATCTCACAACACAGCTAAGTGGAAGAACACCACAGTCTATGATGAAGACTCAAGGTCAGGATGAAGCCAACCAAAAATGCAGCTTGCACCTGGCGACAGAGAAGTTAGCTATAGCACTCCCATCTATGGACAGCTATAATGGCTAGCCTATATTGCAGGTCAAGATATGCTTGAAGCAAAAAGAGGTGTTTGAATAATGACTGCTCGTAGCCACTTAATGGTAGATGGCTCTGCCCCACATGGTCATTGCAATCAGCAGCCAGGCGAATCCCATAGTGAGCCACTGAGGAATGAGAACCCTTATGTCAATAATACACAATCCACCACACTGTACTGTAGTTAGCAGAGAGCACATGCTTGTAATACAAATGCATACATGTCAACCCTCGGGTCTAAAAAGGTACCTGGACAGTGGTCTGTGTTACAGGATGTGACTTCACTTCCCAGCCCCTCACAGTAATCCCCCTCCCCCTCTGGACTGGGACTGTCACAGTTTCTCCTTCTGCTTCGGACCCCCCCACCACAAGACTTGGTACACTCTGTCCAATTACTCCACTGACCCCAGCCGCCATCACCTGAAAACAAAGCCAGCACTTCACATTAAAAAACACGACGACAGCAAATAAAGGTTAGTAAGCTGAGCATATCAACAGAAAATCTAACCCCTTCAACTACTTTAAAGTGTTCCTCAATGTAACCTTGTCAATAATACCTACTGGCACTTTCACATCTCAAAATAAGCTACTTGTGTCTGTGTGGACTGGTTCTATACTGTGAGTTTACTGCCTTCTCTGTCCTACTGTATGACAGGAAGTCATCATTGTTCTACAGTCATCACTTTCCTAGTAACTGATTCAAGGCCAGACAAATTAAATGAGAGAGAATGAACTTCAACTTTGCTCAGACTGCTGAGCCATTAGTCAATACACAGTGACAGAAAATTAACTCACGGTCACATGGGGCGATGATGCACACTTGGTCCTCGTGATGAGGGCCCATACAAGGCAGGCCACTACCAGAGGGCCGGGGGCTGGAGCAGAACCGGTACCGAGACTGGAGGCCTGCTCCACATGACACCGAGCAATGACCCCAGGGCGTCCATGCTGACCACTGGCCATCAACTGTGTGCGTTTGTGTGGCAAAATTAGATGGAGAAAAATGCGTGCCAGCCATTGTACGTTTTTACATTTCTACTGTTTATTTCATGTAGATAAGATCTGGGTATGGATTATGAACTATTATCATCAGGCAAAATATGTGTTAATCATGTTAAAAAAGCAAAAGACGTCATCGCACTGCTTATATAAATACATACCATTGCAGCTAAAACGAGAGCAAGTCACCAGTCTTCCTCCTTCACAGGTACTGAAATATTTTATATTCGGTGTTTAATCTCCACTTTATATCTCCACAATTTGTTATGGCTCATATATCTGCTGAAGCAAGCCAGCTTTACTTACCAGTTATTGCAGTCTAAGGGCACAGTGTCCCCCGGTTTGTACTGCTCTCCACCTACATCACAGCGACACTCAGACTCGCTCACACACACACCGTCCTGGGAACAAAGAAGCCCATGAGCAAAAAGGTCATATTCAAACCATCTGTTTATGTATGTGTGTATTTCTGCCACCCATTCACCTGATGGAAAGTCCCTTGTGGACATTGGCATCCTGGAGTACAGTTCCTGCTGAGCTCCATTGTGAGGTCCATACACGACACTGCCCCCATCACACACTGCATCCACTCCTGGCCAGGAGGACACTTCTTCCCCTCACCTGGCACAGCCACAGAGTCAGAGATGAAACGTAGGAGAAAGTGATTGTACGAATTACAACATGACTGTCATAATGTCTGAATGTTAACATAGGATTATTGTTGCTTATTATTAAACAATAGGAAATTTGCCTTCTGGCAAGAGGTACCGAAGAGTTCGGGCCCTCACTGCCTCACGCACACACACGCACACACACACACACACACACACACACACACACACACACACGCATACACACACACACACACACACACGTCACTACCAAGCACTTATTTGCACAATCTCATACACACACACACACACCTTTACACATCAAGTTACTTTTTGCACAATGCTCGGTCCTTTGCACAACCCACTGTAACTGTTGCATATTTCTATTGCACTGTTGTGTGTGCACTGTCTTGTGTCTGTACTGTTCTGTCTGGTGTTGTGCTGTTGTTTTTCTTGCACACTTGCACTTTATGTAGCCCTGTGTTGTTTGTCTGTTATATATAGCACCATGGTCTTGGAGGAATGCTGTCTCGCTTCACTGTGTACTGTACCACTGCACATGGTTGAAATGACAATAAAACACTTGACTTGACTTGAAAGTAAAAATTTACATGAAATATACTAAAAATAACTGAACAAAAAAATCCAGCAGATTCTGAGGGGGTCAGATTGGATGACTTGTCATTCTTTTTCTTTTTTTTAAATTCTTCTTTAAGTACTTAAAAGAAGAATTAAACAGTACTTTTGACTCTGAAGACTTGAAAACAAACCTCAAGCTGTAATTAATCTCATTTAAACATATGCTTCTCCCATCCCCATCTCATGGCCTACAGAAGACCACCTGAATT
>VOQK01042811.1:1665-20981 GCA_015052645.1 Benitochromis conjunctus | reverse complement strand
AATGAGTTGACTTTGGAAGGGGGGGAAAAAAAAAAAAAAAAAATCAGACCAACAGGGCACCTGGTGATAAGAACAGGTGGCCTGCAGCAGCCCTTGGTGATATTGCCATTATAAACCATATGAGGACACGTGGACACACAATGAATACATAAACTCTGAGTCCAGTCCCCTCAGCAGGCAGGAAAAAGTAGGGGGAAAAAAAACAAGATGTAGGTTCTTTCAGCAGTTTCAAAAACATACACAGTCATTCATACACACACAAATAAACAGACGCACACACACACACACCCCCCCTAATACACAAGCAGCAACAGACACACACACAAGCCTAAACCCTCATCAAAGGCTTCACTCTGGTCTCCATTCAGGGTCTATCGTTACTATAGCGACCGGCTCGCTGGGAGAAGCTCTTTAGAGCGCCCTATCTGGGTTGCTTCCCTTAAAGCGTGATGCAGATCCCATTTCCATCTCCTTACACCATTGACTGATGCTAGCATACAAATAAAACAAAGGGAAACACTGGCTGACTGACAATTAGCCCGGCCTTCCAAAGGATGAGGGGGCTCCCGCTCATTAGCTCGGAGATACTGGAGGAACCTGACGGTCTAGGCTCAGGGCCTATCACCTAAATCCCTCCGTTTTAGCTCGCTCATAACCATAGAAACCACATCTTCATCCAGATTATCGCAGGGAGGGGAGGAAGGGACGTGATTTGAGGTTATTCTGTTTCTATCTGTGTTATTAGGCACATTTTTCCTTAAATAGATGGTTTGGAAAACGGTTCTCCCAAACCTTGGCAATTTCACCAACACTCATCTAAAATTTTAAGCATTTTACTGTTATTTTTCTCCAAAAACACAGCCTGTAATCTCACATTACTGTGACTTTCATAGCACAAACCTGAGCTCTCAGTTTACGATCACTCAAAAAGGCCCTTCTTGAGTGATCGTGCTTCCACAAAACTCGTTCATATTTTATTTCATTTTTTTATACATGTGGTTTCAAAACTATTTACAGAACCACCTGACAACTCAGGACAATGCACAGTGTCAAAAAATGATAGTGATTCTGCCTTTCTCCCTCCAAGAAATGCCCAGACTATGTAAAGGCACAACAACAACCATAAACTGCCAATCCCTGGACAAGAGGTTCACACTCCTGCATGTACACAAGCAGCGATGCCAGTGTCTGTATGTCTACCATTAAAAACAGTGGACAATCTACAAAAACTTCATAAATAAGTGGTTAATTACGTGTACCGACTGTCCCAGGTGCTTACTCATTGTGCTTAAAAAAAAAAGAACTTTTAAACGTATGTGTTGGAGGGCTGAATGGCAGAAAAACTGCAAAAATACAAGTACACAGCTAAAGCTAGCAGGTCCACTAGAATCACATGGCCGCGTTAGTCTTTTTTTTTTTAACGTTACGTTCTTGTCATCATGTTGTACCAGAACATTACTTTGCTTAGTCAAACAGAAGAACCTACTTTCCCTTTGAAATCCCCTTTACCTCCACTTTTGAAAGTCATGTTACTCCCAGCCCCGTCAGCAGTGCATCTTTGGAGGCTTATCCTCCTACCTAATCCTCTTCTCCATACAAAACATTATTTTATTTATAGACAATGAATGGATTAAAAGTTTTAAGTTATAGTGTTAGGGGTCTTTGCAGTCCAGTGAAGAAAAGGTATTGCAACAGTTACGACAAATAAACTACCAAATAGCACTACTGCAGGAAACACACCTGAAAAAAAGTCCTGGGGCAATAAAGTTTATTTTTTAATTATGTGATGTCTCAATCATTAGACTGGTAACCAGGCTCTAGGGCTCCCTTATCACAAATAAGATTATCACAGATTAAGCTACAGAGGAAGGCCTGGTGGACGTCTGGAGATCTAAGTTTCCTGAAAGAAGGAGTTTCACGTTTTACCCAAGTAGACACTGTTATTTAAATATATCGTGATATATATCGTGTATCATGATGTAGCCAAAAAATATTGTGATATCAGGTTTTCCTCATATTGCCCAGCCCTACTCCCAATCACATTAACAGACCATTCCACACTAGTACTCCTCTGGAACATAGGCCACAAAGAAACATCAAAACAGTGGAGATTAAATGCATCTCATTCTGAATGATAAAGATTTCACTTCTTTCGTAGCCCCTGAGTATTCAACATGCATGGCAGTAAATGACACTCTAGTAATGTCTTCACTTACAATTTAGGATTGTGTAAAAAGCATGCCTTGATTGAGATAGAGATGGTGCTCCCTAGATGGAGGTTTTGAACAATGTGACAGGTTGTAATGAATCCTGAATAAACATTAAGATTATTGATGTTCATCACTTTCCATACCTTCCTTCTGTTTCTACCTGTCATACAGCTAATAGTAGGTTTAATCTCATCTCACCTGTCTCAGAGACGCTCTGGGTACAGCTTCCATCACCACCTCCGTGTGACATCACCATGTTAGTCCGTCCCATGCTATGAAGTTGTGAGGGGTGGGGGCCAGGATGCGATAGTGGTGGGGGGTTAGTGTTTGGGCGCCCCAGCGCCATGCCGTCAGGTCCCACCAGTGTACCGCCTGGCCCTATAGGCCCACAGTTACTCATGGAGGATGCCTGCATCTGAGCCATCATGTCCGGGAACTGGCCTGGACGTGGGCCCAGGTGGCCCCCAGAGGTGTCCATGTTCTGGCAGTGCTGCAGGGTTTCCCCTGGACCCCGCAGCCTCTGCTGGACAAGGAGGTTCTGCTGAGGGCCACCAGGGACCATGCCCGTGCTGTCGTTGTAGTGTAGCGGTGCGACTCCTGGAGTGCTGGATGCCGGTCCGGGGTTTAGGCCTGGACGATGACCGCTCCCTGCCAGGTTGTGGGAACTCTGGCTGCTCATGGACTGAAGGAGCTGGGCCATGGAGGTGTTCGGGTGAAGATTTCCGAGTCGGCCCACTTTTCGTAGCTGCTCAGTGGCACTGGGGCCCGGCAAGTGGTGTCCTCCCATGCCTGGCTTGCTGAGCATGCTATACACCATGGTGTTGTCATGGTTTACGGCACCGCTCCCGGATGATTGCTTCCGTTTGCGCATGGGATCCCTCTGCTGGGCCATGAGCTTGTCTCTGAGAGCCGCCCGGCCGCTCTGGCCCTCAGGAGTGTTGAGCAGCATGGTGGAGTTTGGCGGGAGCATGGGGTTTAAAGTGCTGTGTCCTTCCATGCCTCGAGGGCCGCTCACGGGGCCTCCACCCCCTCCATTACCTCCGCCACCTGCCCCCATGCCTGACATACCAACACCACCAGCAGCCATGCCAGCAGTGCTGTTGCCAGCAACGCTGAGTTTGTTTTGATTTGCTAGCTGTGCTTTGGCTGCGGCTGACAGGAGGCTGCTGGCGGGGAAGGAAGCGGCGTTCTGTTGGTTGAGGATCTGGTTGAGGGGCATCCCCAGGAGTCCCGGGTGACCCTTCTGGGAAGCACTGGGCGTGGCCAGAGAAGATGACGAGGAAGAGGAAGAGGTTGGAGAGTATATAGGGTTGCCGTGCTGCTGGGCGCCAATTGAATTTGCCATACCGGGCAGCAGCTGGGAGTCTTTGTACTGATGGAGTGCATCGGTTTTGTTGGTGGAGGGGCTGGATGGCATGGCGGGCCTGGGAGACCCCATTGCTGATCGTGGGGAACGAGGAGGAACCTTTATGGTGCCACATGGGGCCTGGTGTCCCGAGGGCATCGCAAAGTTCCCGTGGTCAGAGGAGGTGGAGGATGAACGCGAGCGATGAGGGGAGGCCTCTATTCTCCCAAGCGCGGGCCCGGCCATGTGGACAGGTGAGGTGACGGGGGAGGGTGACATGGAGGAAGCCGGACCACCCTGCTGAGTTCTTTGAACATGGCCACCATGACCCACAGGCCCAGGCTTCACTGTGGGTAACGGTAAGTTGCTTGGCAAGGGAACAATGACGGGAGGGGGTATGTTTACATTCATCACTGGTACCTGAGAGTGGATGTTAGGCTGGAAGTTGGAGGGTGTTGGGGCATTGGTGGGGGTCTGGCTGACTGGTTTGTTGGGGATGGGGTCCAGGATGCCTAAGGGGTCCTTTTCAGACATTAACTGCCTTTTCTGAAGGGCACAGGATGGCGGTATGGATGGAGGGGGCGGTACGGGGTGCACAGGGGGCTGTGTTTTATGGTGAAATGTTGCACGGGGCATATCCATACCAGGGGGGAAGTTCCCCCGCGGCATGTTCATGTTAATGACAGGGCTTTTGGCAGTGGCCGTTGGGGAGAGGGGCGTGCTAGTCCTTCCTGTCATGGCACACGATGGCTGGCCCGCAGGGGAGCCGTGAAGCATCACACTAGGCGGGGAAAGAGGTGTCCTAGTGTTTCCGTGGATAGAGGCTGAGCCAGGGCTACCGCCACCTGGAAACCCACAAGGATTGGTCCTTGTAAAGCCCTCAGGGCTACCCAGAGTGTCTGTAATGGGAGACTGCGAGCCATCTCCATAAAGCTTAGCACCAGATGGAGGTGGGCTCAACATGCCTCCATACCCGGACCGATAAGGGGATTTAGGGCCTGGCTCCCCGCTGCTCAGCCTCTGCAGCCTGGTGTACCCAGGGTAATGCTCTGGCTGCTGGGCTCCGCCCAACTCCTGGGGTGGATACAGCCTCTGCTGCTGCTGATGCTGTCCACCTGCCATCATCACCTTGAAAGGGTTCTTGCAGTCAGGGCCAACAGAGTTGGGCATGCCATCGTGGGGTTTAGTCCTTATTGCTCGTTGAGTTGTGGAATGCACAACAACCACAGATGACGTACCTTAAAGAAAAAAAAGAAAAGGAAAGTCTGAGTTAAACCAGGACTAGCACCTTGGAGAAAATAATCGTCAGAAGAAGAAAGTAACTATTATTCACCTCCATGTATAGTTTAACTAAAAATATAGGACTTTAATAGGCTGGCAAGTTATTTACTAAGAGAGCCTTCTTGGAAATATCGCTAAAATAAGACAATTCCCAACTCAACATGGTATTGAAAAACTTGTGCATGCACTTATAATGAACCGGATTACTGTGGTACTCGCTATGCTGGACTTCCTAATAAGACAATCGATAGGCTGCGACTCATTCAGAACCCTGCTGAAGGGGTTATTAGCTAAAACAAACAACAAAAGCTGCATCACTCCACTTTCAGAAGAGCTACACTGGCTTCCAGTATCCTACAGAATTGACTTTAAAATGCTTTCACATCTCTTAGTTCCTCCGCTGCCAAACTATCAGGCATCCAACTATCCTCAGAGAAAATCTGGACTGCAGCTTTTGCCATTTATGCCCCCAAACTTGGGAACAGCCTGCTTCAAAATACGAGGGAAGAACACTGAGAATAATCTAAAAGACCTTTTTTAATCTGTCATTTAACTGATGCGATCACACTTTCAGTAGTAGTGGATTGACCATTAGTAGATCCAAAACAGATGTGCAATTTTTTGATTATTTTCATATTACTCTGTTTCTATTACTCCCAAGTTTGTTTCAATAAATTTCTCTCTGCTTTGTCTCTGTTTTATATATTTTAAAGTACGATTTATATATATGAATAGAAAGTACTTTTAAGCATTTATGATTGTCTTTTAAGATGTTATTGTCCTTCTATTATTTCTCATGCTTGTAAAGCCCTTTGAACTTTTACAGTGACATTAGGCTGTACAAATAAAAACAATGGGCATAATCACAAATGTGTTTTTGTAAAAAACGATAACAACAGTAAAAGGTATAAAACCCTGTCACATTATTGTTTTTAATGTTAGTTGAGTGACATCATCATAATTAGTTTACAGGTTGTGAATAATGGCCAAAAAACAGAAAGTCTGACCACCAAATTCTCATTAGTTCATCCTCGAGTCCAAATAAAACTGAGTGGATTTGACAGAATATCACTGAGGTAACGCTAAAGGCCTATAAACCCCCAAATATTTCATTTGCTTATTGTATATGGTCAGCTAGAATCTTGAACCTCTACAATGGAGAAATTACTTACCCACGTACTTACTCACAGATATTTCCCAAAACTACCACATCAATTACACCAACACTATCCTCTTTCATTTGGATTTATAGGCGCTAACCAAGTGTCCTGACAAATGGTTTCAGAGCAGTAACGTATACCCGTACCTCCTGCTGAACTGGTCAGTGTCAGAGGCGGGTGCGTCTCCATGCTCTTGTGCAGTGTGGCCACAGCCAGCAGCTTCCTCTTGTGAATGCAGAGTTTGGTGACATCTTCGTCTGCTTTCACATCCTCCGCTGTCCTCTGTTTGACAGCCGCCCCAGGGTCGAAGTTGAACACCTAAGGAGAGAAATAAAAGTGGTTAGAAGTCACTGAACTGACTTGGTCAACGTTTTGCTTGCTTATTCACAATCTTTTTGCTCAATTGATTTATGTTTTGCACCATGTTTCTGCGCTCTCATGCAATGCCCTTTATTTTTAGCCATTCTATTGGTTTTATCCCTCATTTTCTGTCATATAAACATATATATCATATACACTGTTAATCAAATTCACCATACCCAGGATATCTTTTTCATATCTGGCTTTATTTACTGACACATTATCAATCGGGTCAAGCAGTCATACAAAGGTAGTTATCAACTCGATAAGTTAGCCCACGGTTTATCAATCTAGCTACGAGCGTGTTCACATGAAAGAGGTGATGTTAGCAGCACCTCCCCAATCAGAAACATGGAGAAGTGCACTGGCAGGACAACAACTGGTTCTACAGAGCAAGATAAAACTGTGATATTAGAACAACATGAAGCAGACTGAAACCAGCACAGCTGCTGCAGACAGATCAGCAGACTGCGAGTGAGAGTGAAGAGCATTAAAACCACCGCATGAATGTGAGTGAGCTTTAAGTGCTTTGGTCAGTGAGACTAATAAACTTTAATGAATAAAGTTTAGCCTATTTGTATCCAAGAAAAAAACCTGACGGCAAAGATTAATCGGGACCTCTATCATTAAAGTCCCAGTCACATCAGAGTAAGCAGTCTTCTTGTGACTAGTATAAGAGCTAACTTGTCATCCAGGAGTTCAGCACACAACCTCTGGGCAATCACTTTCAATCTCAAGCTCACTATACAGGTCGCTGAGTGGGAAGGCAACCTGTCTCCAAACAATCACAGTCCAACTCAGATTGACTGCAATCACCCTCAGATTGGTGAAGGTTTGCAAACAATTTCCATGTAATTTACAAAAACCGGCCGACTGCCAACACATGCCTGATTTACACTTCTGTAGGGAGTCTGCAGAGCCAGGTTTTTGTTTGTTTGTTTTTTAACTTCTTCATAAAATTCCTCATGTCCAGTTCAGTTGTTTAGCAATTTCCCAGTAGGAACTCTATATTTACACTATAATTATTATTCTTTAAACTGAGGTGTTGATTGTTTGTCTCATTGATAAATAAAAAACTGTAGCGGATAAGTAGCTGGAAATGCACATGAGAAGTTAATGGTGCAGAACAGGTCGATCGCAATATTTGCGGCCTGCGTCAATCCAAAGCATTTCTTCGGAGGTGCGACTCAAGTTACAGTTTTGGTGGCTGTAGCTCAGGTGGTAGAGCGGGTCACCTCCTCACCGGAAGGTCGGTGGTTCGATCCCAGGCTCCTCCAGTCTACATGCCAAGTATCCTTGGGCAAGATACTAACCCCATGTTTGCCTACTGGTGATGGTCAGAGGGCCGGTGGCGCCAGTGTCCGGCAGCCTCGCTTCTGTCAGTGCGCCCCAGGGCAGCTGTGGCTACAACGTAGCTTGCCATCACCAGTGTGTGAATGTGTGTGTGTGAATGGGTGAATGACTGATTGTAGTGTAAAGCGCTTTGGGGTCCTTAGGGACTGAGTAAAGCGCTATACAAATGCAGGCCATTTACCATTACAGCGTAGGATTAAATGTGGTTTTCAGTTATGTCGTAAGTTAGGACATAGACTTCCAGCAGAAGTCTAAATACTATAATCAATCTGATTCAGACTGACTACTACCTACTGCGACGCAACTCTTTGCAATAGGGGACTAAACGCATCTGGTTGTATTCTGATTGTATCACTATATAAAAGAAAGGTTATCGAGCACCGATGGCTGTTATAATTTTGTTCATACTGCAGATCTGCAATCACGGTTTTCCTTAGTCTGACTGTAGCACAAAACAGTTATTTTCATTACATTAAAGGTTAATATTTCGAAAGCTTTTTTTTTTTAAAAATGTGAACTACGAGTGCTGGTGTTTGAAGCTGAGTCTATGTGTGAGGCTAATATAAGGTCAACAAGTGCCCTTGTTTAGCCAGAGAGGTCTTCTAGGAATGATGACACCATTTTCCAGAAAAATGATTGGTCAGTGCGGGCTGCTTTCATACCCGTTGAAGTCAAATCTTAAGCACAGCAGTTTAATTCTCCAGCATAGGTTACTATAGTGATGAGAAGCAAACCTTTGTCTTCCTAACACTGAGGTTTCCTCACTATGCCCCAAATCCTGCTTCAGAGTGCAGGCCTCAGGTAAAGCCAGCGTGTCACAACAATGCCCAGTCATCCGAGAGTGGCTGGGGGAGGATCTTCAAGGAATCGTCCAATAAATTCCAGTGAATATCAAATAGTAATTTTCCTTGACATACCTGTCCCAAATCAGTACGCATGAAAAACCCTGCTTAAACAGTCCTCTTAGATCAGTGCACACAGAAACATAGATATCCACCCATCCATCCAGTCACCCGTGGGCTTCTATAGCAACTGCAATTCATTCAAGACAAAACGGGGATCTCCTGTGATCATGGATTCACAGATAAGAGTAAGCTTATTATCACGCTTTGCAACTAATCAGAGCCCCCTCACAACAAAAAAAAAGAAAGAAAGCATGCTGTGGGCCCAGAATAAGGATGGTGAGGATCAGTTTTGAGGCCAGGAAGCTGCTTCCCCAAGCCACGTGACCACCCCTGAATATTATGTAAATCACATCCAGGTCTGGCAGCACACTGTATTTTCCTCACGCTCATCATCTCTTGGGGCTGTCTTAACAGCACAGACTGTGATGTACATAGACTAAATCGCAGATAAACATGGAGGCAGAGGCTCTCCCGAGCACCTCGTGATATGCGATATGTGATATCTCAAATCTTAAGACTGTTAAGATGTAAAAAATGCACTAATGTTTAAGAGCAGAAAATGAGAATATTTGCATCTTCATTTTCAGATACTAAGAAGACAGCAGAGAGGGGGAGCTCATAAGGGAAGACGTCCAGCTACAAAATCGTTCTGATAATGGCGTGGAGTGTTGGGGACAAATTTAGCATCAGGAAGGATAATCGGTCAGATTACCCCGTGTAATGTGACGCCTCACATAACCCCAACATTTGTAGTTTGGTCCTACAGAGATCAGCGGGTCAGCTTGGGTTCATTTCATACATCCTGTGTATGAAATAGGAGAGGATTATGCTACAGGAGAGCTTTTCCTGGATACTCTTTTATAATTTCACTCCTGCAATTCACTCTAAGCCACACTGATTTGAGCCTCTGCACTCTGTGAAGAATAAAACTTCAGAACCACCATTCAAAGCTGTCAGAGCAGACAACAGTGGCAGTGGTCCTAAAAGGAAACTAGAAGACTCTAAACTAGAAATTTTGTGACCATAAATAACAAAGTAGCTGATTCTAGGAGTCTCTCATCCCGTAGACTCCCGACTCTTCCATTTTGAGCCCAGTGTTGGGGGTTTAGTGGCTTGGGGACCACCAAAACAACCACCAGCATTATCAGTAAGGAAAGCTGTAAGGACCGGATGCTAATGGTTTAGCAGCTAGTGAACTTCAAAATAAGAGCGTGGGGAGTGTCCATTAGTAAATGAATCACCATCTCTGATAGACACAATCAATAAATACAAAGTATACCTTGGCAAGTCGCATAAAAGCTCAATCACACAGGGCTAGAAACTGGTTGCCAACCACCTAGTAATCACCAGTCACTAGGGAAAAATGTGCAGACGAGTTTCCAAGTGGTTGCAGAAGGTTGCTAGGTGAAATCAGTCACAAAGACTGTTTCAGTCGCTAGCTGGTTACCATGGTCACCTATGGTATGTATAGTTTGTTGGCCTCAACACAAGTTTCCCTTTGAAGGCTGTTTCAAGTTTTATTACCATTCAGTGCTTAGTTTGTAATTGCAAACAAGCAGAGTTATTATAGTTCAGCATGTTGTAATGAGTTTTTAGTGGTATTAAACTTTTTATTTTGTGAGTATTTTTAGTCTCAGTAAAATCACCAGTGCTAAAGTGATAAGAACTAAGCTCTGGCTAAAACAGCCAGAGCAGTTTTGAGGATTTCCAATTAAGTGGTAGTATCTGGTACAAGGTACTGTTTTTTAGCATCTACTCCGCCGGGGCTCCAAGCGATCTGAGTCGATCCAAAACTGCCACTGATTGGCCAGTCAGTGATGTCACTCGTTGAGACCGTCTCTTTACAAAAATCAAAACTGACATTTTTGAAACCTGGCAACGAAAGAAATGGCTGCACAAAAACCCGACACTATGGTCCAGCCACGAAGTGGAGACGCTTACTTTCTGTTTAGGAGCAGGTATACCATCACCTCTATACGTACAGCATCCTCCATTTTTTTGTTGTTTTTGTCACATATAAATGACATCACAGGTCTTTTGCCCACGTTGCTATAACAACCCAAAGCACATTGAGGTGGCAATGAATTGTAATGGTAATCGGCTGAAACCAAGTAGAATCGAGTGGAGTAGGTACTAGTGGAAAAGAGGCATATGTAGCAGTGCTATAGCTTCGCTGGTCGAGCCTCACCCCCCACGTTCATGTCCATACTGTGTTTATACAATACTGTCAAATAACAGCTGAAAATGTCAAAGATGAGATTTAGCTTGTGATTTTGTTTTATAAGATGAAACTGGCACAGCTTGTATAAATAAATGTCATTATGTTTATACAGTTTGTATTTTTCCTTTTTGCATAACAATAACTGAGAACCATGATTGTGTTACATTAAACGTCCACTGTAAATAAAGGAAACGGCAGTTATCACTGTACACGCTGGTTGCCTGACGATTCGAGCTCTGAAGGGAGCCTGTACAAACAAACACCACACACCAGTTTAAATTTAAGGGTCCTTGTTTAGCCGTAATTTGTGGACAACAGAATTTTAATTTCCGTCGCAGATTGGCTCCTCCATCTTAATCTCTAATTAGCGAATCATCTGGAGCTCAGTTTGGAGCAGCTGTAAAAATCTCACTGTGTTTTAATCAGAGCCAAAAGAAAACAAATAAATAAATATACCTTTTGGAGGATGAGTGGGCACTCCAGGCCGCATTTGCAGGTTCCATCTGTCAGCAGGTAGGTCCTCACCTGCTCCAAGCTGGACAGCACCGAGCCACTGGGACTGCACACAGAAAACAACAACAAGGTGAGGCTGAAGCTGGCAACGATCCACAGCAAAAATGCTCTTTCTGTGACGCTCGTTTGAAATAAGATTCAACATTTTTAGACTGGAGCTCCTGAACACTGATCTTTAGTGTTAACATGGAAGAAGAAGAAAAGAAACGATTGACACAAACTTGATTTTTTTCTTCTTCTCTGAGGCAGGTTAGCAGCTCCTTCAGGCTGTTTTTGGATAGTAGTAAGCATCAAATCAACCGCGGAGGTATTCTTTAACTCTCCACCCACATGTATTAAAACACCTGACCTGAACAATATATATGCACGTTAAATTATTTTTCTAGCTGTTTGAAACATGAAGACATAAAATGATCGTCATCTACTTTCTCGTCACTCGTCTTTCCTAAAGCGCTTATTACTTGTGAAAATGTGGTTGTCCTAATAATGTACTTCCACTTCTTTGCTACATTTAAGCATGGTTAGGACAACGTGCTGAACTTCAAACTGAGCATCATAATGGTGAAGGAAAAGTGATTTAAGTGACTTAATGTGGCATGGTGATTGGTCAGAGTATTTCAGAAACCATCGCTAGAGTTTAGAGAAGATGATCTAAAAAAAGAGAAAATATCCAGTGAGCGGGATTTCTCTGGAAGAAAACATCTTGTTGATGTCAGGGGTCAGAGGAGAAAGCTCAGAGCAGTAACTCAAAAAACTACTCGTTACAACCAAGACGTGCAGAAGAGCATCTCTGCATATGGACCAGATTCTCAAGCGCCTTGTTAAATCTATACCATGAAGCATTACGGCAGTTCTGGAGTCACGCATTATGCAAAGTGTACCTAATACTTTAGTACACTTCTGTGAGCCATTTTGTGTACAGCAGCTACGCAATCAAGGATTTTATTGTGAAAGGATGGAAAACATGCACAGGACAAATCGGGTTTCTGGGTGATAATTGTTTTTAATCGAGTCCTAAAATGCCTTTGTATCTTTATACTTGTTAAAGAAAAGGAGAAACTTAGACATATAGGTTATTATGCAAAGTTCTTACTAGTCAGGGCCCCTTGAGATAAAATTAGCCTGCATGTGGCCCATGTAATAATAAAAGGAGTCTGACACCCCTGGACGAAACATTAGAACATGCTTTAACCAAAGACAGATATAAAAGGGGGTTTCTATGCACTTGAAGGCTGGCAGAAAGAAACCACCTCTACAGAAGAACAGTATGTACCACTGGTAGTTCCTATCAAACATATACAGTGGCTGGTTGACAAACCAGCCAAAGACTGAATCATCAATCACTGTGGCTGTAAAAAAGAATGAAGAAAAAAAAAAAATCTGTGAGGATCATCCCTGAAGCAAAAGCATGCTTTCAAATGTAAAAGAACATCAGCAAATACAAGTGTGCTGTGACAGTATCAGGCCACGGTCACAGACAGGATTCTTTCCAACACCCAAAATAAACCTGACACCAGCCAACTGCTTCGGTTCATTGTGGTTGGTGACTGCACGTGCCGGGAAGGACACCAACTTACAGCCTACAAGGATTCGACTCATCGGAGGAGACCGACAAGGAGCAGACGATTTGTTAGTCATTTTACTGTCTGGAGCTTACCTGTGTCCATGGACTGATCAGTGGAGAAATGTGTGTGTCTAGTTCATGTCAAATGGAAACTAAGTCAGGTAACCGTGACTGGACACAGCAGGCATCGTCATCAAAGAGTCGCCATGCTTCTGCTCATCGATCAGTTAGGGAAACTCTAACCCTGTGTGCACGGTAAACAAGCCTGCTGGGCACTCTCTGAATTCAAATGACTGGGACCAAAACCTGATGCTTACCTGATACATGACATCAATCACCTTTGTTGTTAGTGAACACACACTTTTAGTTGTGATATGAGCTAGTGGTAATAATGAGCTGATAGATGTGGTGACAATTTTCATTTCTTCTTGACTCTTATTGAGACAAAATGATGCAATTTTAGAAAGACAATGATGTATATACACAGAAGCTCTATTCAATCGATTGGTGGGCGAGGGGGTTAGACAGACTTTCAGCCAATTAGCCCCACACATCCACTTATCATTGACATGAATGTCATGGTAATTTTGGGCAAAACAAGTTTGAATTTATTTTACATTTTTTAAAATCTATACAGGCTCAAAATTAATACATACACTCACTTAAATCTTTTAATAAGTGGTGCTGAAGGTTCTATGATGTCTTAACTTGACAAGGCTTTTTAACTTCTTTTTAGTGATCATGATTGACTGCAACTGGTAGTTTCTTTGCAGCACAGAGAGGATTTGTTTAACAGTCCTCATTGGAGTGACCAATGCTCAGAACAATGGGGGAAGTCTAAAAAACTCACTGAAGATCTAACAAGGAGGACTGTAGATTTACACAAGTTGGGAAGATCTAAATAACTGCAGACTCAAAGATCATCAGTTCAGACAACCGAAAGTAAAAGTTATTCAGATGTGGAAAAAGACCCAAATGAAATTGGTTAGGATGTTCAGGAACAGCCCAGAAACCACCATGGTTCAAGACTGACATGAACTGGAAACCTCTCGAACACCGGAGAGGGTGTTGATTAAGAAAGAAACCACTGCTCCAATATAGACCCTTTTTATAAAGCTTTGTTATGTGGCCAGACAACGATTGAGCTTTTTGGCCACAATGACAAGAGTTATAGTTAAAGGAGTAAAGGTGAAGCTTTCAAACCTAAGAACAATGCACAAACTGTCAAGCATGGTGGGGGTACCATCATTCTCTGGGCCTGTTTTGCTGACAGTGGTACAGGTACACTGCACAAAGTGAATGGAAAAATTAAGGAGGACCTCAAATCAACAGCTAGACGGATAAAAGTTGGGCACATTAGGGTGTTCCAACAGGACAATGATCACAAACGAATGTCAAAACTGGTTTTGGAATGAATAGAACAAGCTAACATTAAGTTTCTGGGATGGCCTTTCCAAATCCCCCAATATATGTAAGTATATATTGGAGCCTGTATTTATATATACTTTTGACCCTGTGTGGATTAGAGAAAATACAAAATAAATTAAAACTTGGGCACCCAGTACTTGTTTTATAAAGATAAAAAAAATGAAAGATGTATGCCATACAATCATTCTACCCTGGAAAAAGAACAGTTCAAAGAAATCATTAAAAGCCCAAAATTATCATGACATTCATGCCCATAATTAGTTTTAAAATTTTATTAGACAGCTTTCAGTCTAAATGTACTGAGCATGTGAAGGTATATTTCCCTTAATCTTTAGCCATGTTTGCCTTCAAATCTCTGATGGTTTTGATCTCATTTTCTCACCTTATGTACATGACCCCTCCGCCGTGCTCTGTCTTGCGCTGCCAGCCAATGGGGACCTGGACAGGGACGGCCTGCCTCTCATCTCCCGCCTCGCAGCCCTTTCCGCCATTCATTGCTCCGCTGGTTTTACGCTCGACACCTCAGAGGTATATATATCAGACATCAACCAGCGTCTTCGCAATGCACGTCATGTTCGTCTTCCAAAGCCGTAGCCGAGGTGGCGGTAGGAGGGAGGGTTCAGGATGATCAAAATTCACTTCAGAGTGGGAGTGTGCTCTCAGGTGAAGCTGATGGGGGATGGGGGTGCAGGGCGGGTAGGGTGAGGCGAGCTCACGACGGACCCTACCCTTTGAGCTGCTTCATGGCCACGGTGCTGAACGGTGCGTGGACTTTCATTACTGCAGCTCGTCAGTCGGAGCCATCCGACTCGGGAAGGGGAGAAGGAGGAGGGGTGGGGGTTGTGGTGAGGAATCAGCTGTGCGTTGAGGGGAGAGTCGCTTTACTTTTAATTTTTCACCATTTGTCTCTCACCGCCCAGAACACGCTCCCCTCAGGCGGACATGTTGCAGACCATGTTCAACATATTGGTTCCCAAATGCAGTTGGGTAGTGGTATTCCCATGGTTCCTTTGAGGACAGAGGAGAAAAGACAGAGATGTAAGAACAAGAACATAAATATAAAGTTTTTGCTGATTTTTTTAACTTGGTGTCATCTAGCCTGATTTTCATGAAAATGAAATCAGGTTGAGCTGTTGTTGGCATCTAGCATCACACAAAATTTGAAAATTATATCTTGTAAACTGTGGAGGCTAAACTGCAAAACTGACCCAAAAGGCCAAAACGCAGCTCCTTGGCTCTGAAAAGTGAAGCCGATGCAGATTTGTCTTACAACTGCATTAATGAGCATCGGGGGGCGAACTCTCTGACTCCGCAAAGAGGACCACCTATAAAAGTCTAGGGGAAGAAAACCCCTTGCATCTGTCGCAGTGCCCTCAGAAAACATTTTCCTGATGAGTTTATGTGGTCAGTCACTAATTTCAAGCCATATTCAATAAAACACTAATTTGACCTGTAAGTTATGGTCATAAGTAGAGTGTGATAAAAGAATTACCCAGGGAATGCTAACAGACTGCCATGGTTGCTTGTGTTTTACATGGACGACGACAATTTGTCTTGAAACATTTGCTAACAAACCACTGAGTGGTAGTGAAACCTGAAAAAATGCATTTCACCTTCGAAGGAAAATATATGCTTTACCACATATTAAAAGGTCCAACCTTTACTTTGAAAGCACATGTTTTTGGTTCCAGTTTGCAGCACAGTCTTCACACTACCACCATGATCTATCTGTGATTGATCGATGACAATTAAGGATGACTATTGCTATCATCCAGAGACCAAAGCAATTGTAAATTGATAATTGATAAATACGTTTTTATTGTTGGTCCTAATATACTACTAAGTCTCCGGGAATTACAGTTGACCACAGATTATAAAGAGTTATTGGTTTATGAGTAGGATATTTATCACTGAGAATATTTATCAGTAAAAGTAATAGTAAAATCAAAGTGCATTACTTTATTAAAGGTCTTTCACGTTCAACACGACGGCAGCACCACTGCTCTACGCAAGAACGGGTTACTCGTCAAAGAACAATGCAAGCATGCCGGCTGGGGTAGCCTTGGTGCTTGCCGTAATGTGACACACATATAGGGGACCAATAAAAATGCAGAATAAAAGGAAGCGTGCTTTTAATACAAGCAAAGCCCACGAACAGTTGGCAAACATGACGTAGAACAGAGTGTAGTGAATTTTTGGGTCTTAAGGCTATGAGACAGGCAAACCGGAACCAAAAGACTAGCTTTTAATGTTTAAAGCCATTTAAAGTTTCAGAGCTCTAATGTACACGTTACAAATCAATGACTTCACCAAGAGGGAGAAAAAAAATATATGAATTCATGAATAAACAAACTGTTCTCGACAAAATGAACTGCTCTTTGCAGCTCAGACACTTGATCAGGAAAGCCTGAGTTATATTGAAGCGACCTTCTAAGAAATGTAACAGGAATGATAGCTCGGCTGTCAAGTCTCCAGTGGTCCATGTTTGTAACAAAGTATAATCAAGGTCTTAAAAAAGAAAGCTAATATTCAGCGTTGTGACACACGTTACCTCTTACTGGGGCTTTAGGTTTTGTCAAGCCAGCTAACACAAAGAAAGCCCGGCTACTAGCAGTAGTAATCATCCTCAGCGGTTTAATGAGTTTGGTACCAGAACCAATGTGGTGCACCGGTTCAGTCGTAGCAATCGACTAAATTTAAAAACTTGGTTTGCTTTAGTATCCTTACTAGGAGTCTGTAGCTTAATCGCTTAAATATTAGACAAAGGTTTACACAGCAATTGATTGTTGAAAATACTTTAATTTATCCTCACCGCTTTCATAACAACGGGTCTTATATCTCGTCTCAACATTCAAGTCTATATAAAGGAAAAAAAAAAAAAACTGCAGCAGTTTTGTCAGTCCCCCCCGTCTCCCTATCAGACAGTAGGAGAAGCCCATCAAAGCTGGTAATCAGGCTGAATAGAGCCTGTGAGTGATGGAGCTCCATGCAAAGCTTCCTCTCAGCCGCTGGTGCTGCTGACTCATAACTGAGACCAAACCCAGTGACACCACCACAGAGGAAGAGCGGTAAAAAAAAAAAAGAAAGAGAAAAGAAAAGAAAGAGGTGGCAGTTAAACGTACGCAGTTTATCTGGATAGACACGACAGCAAAAGGAGAAACCTCTGCTGCACAGTTAAAATCTAATTTAACATAAGTCTGAGTCTAGGGAAGACATTGTTTCTACCGTTGGGTTCACACTGGAGGGAAAAATGAATTATACTTCCCTGTAGGAGCCCAGTGCAGCGTTGCTATTTGAGGACATCTTTGGCTTTTATAAATGCTGTTTTTTGAGGCATTCTCTTTTGTATTATTCCCTCAAATTGGAAAGATAAAGATTCGTAAAATCACGAGCCTGACCTTTTTTTTTAATTACCAACCACCTAGAGCTACTCTACAATACAAAAATTCAAAAGCACGAGTATGTTGATCAGCAATTAATCTTCTTCACTTAACACAATCCTACTGCTTTTTCCTATTTTTGGTTTACCCTTCTTTAGAAGTTCTAATGCACAAACTAGCAATATGGCTCAGTTTTTGAAGATCATCTCTGAGGCATGCTGCAGTCATACCACACGAATTACAAAAGCTTACATAACTATAACAGTGTTAACAGTTTTCCCCAACTGGGGCAAGTAGATCACTTTAAATTTCCTCAGAATAAAGCCAATTAAAATGACTTTACACACTGCTAGCTTATCGCATAAAAATAACACGTAATTTACTAGAAGACTGACACTTTTTTCTGATATAGATTTAGAATGGAAGTAAGTGCAGTTAGTATGTAAAGTAAAACACATGTAAAGGAGTTAAAAATAAATACACATAACAAATGTTAGGGGAATCGGTTTTGTCTCCACCTAACTGAGCAAAAAAGTATTGGTCAATTAAATTTTTTAATATCTGTACCGGTCTTGAAAATCCTACATCATGGGCTCTAAAAGAGAGGCAGCTGTTGGCCTGCAGCAAGTTTGTAAGAATTATTATTATTATTATTTTTTTACAGATTTAGAAATCTATCGGACAGCAACAGTGTTTTAGTAATGGTTTTTTACTGGAAAGTACTTTGGTCAACCATGTTGTTCGGCTCTACCACGTGGCCGGGGCCGTTCTGTGTGGAGTTTCACATGTTCTCCCCGTGTTTGCGTGGGTTCTCTCCAGGTACTCCAGCTTCCTCCCACAGTCCAAAGACATGCAATTATAGGGGTTAAGTTAATTGATGATTCTTAATTGCCCATACTGTGAATGGTTGTCTGTCTCTGGTTTGAGCGTTTTAAGTCTGCGTCAGATTTGCGACCAGTCCGTAGTGTACCCTGCCTTTCGCCCTACGGTAGCTGGGATAGGCTCCAGCCGCTGGATGGACAAAGATCAGATTATCTGCAAGCAAACAGCTTCAATTTAGCTTCTACGTAAATTAATAAAGTTGCTGCTGTGTAAAAGGTAGATGGAAGCAGTTAAAACAAACAAACAAAAAAAAAACAATTAATCATTACCTTTAAACAATCGAATGGGTGGTTTGATTTCCATTGGCATTTTATTGTGAAAATACTGACTGTAATCAAAAACTAATCATTAGTGAGAGTGGTTTTCAGCCAGACTGCTAACCTGATTACTGGCTCCAAAGATTCGGCCACTGTTTATGTTGAACCCTGCACAGATACAAAATTTAAGGGGAAAAAAAAGTCAAACGTAAATAGGATTTTATCAATTTCATTCAAATCACACATATAATCATTATGGAAAAGCATGTTTGACTTCAGAAAAATGTCCTCTCAAGTTTTGGCAACCATGGATAAACAAAATAAAATCCTTCTCTAACCGATATCAAGAAACTATTTACATGCTGTCCAAACTGTAACTTTCTACATGAAAGTTGCTGTCATTAGCAGCCATGCTAATGGACAAAGAAAAAAAAAACTTTTTTTTTTTTTTTTTTTT
>VOQK01042810.1:1384-16979 GCA_015052645.1 Benitochromis conjunctus | reverse complement strand
GTCAGTAATTTCAAGTGAAAACATTTTTCAACAGGCAAACAGGTTTGCCTTTTACCTCCGTGAACATGTACTCTGCCTCCCACCTGGCTTGAAATTCCCTGTTCTCACCATCCACCTTCCGTTTAGCCATTATTGGGGAGGGGAGTTGCTGAAAGTTGACATCTGCTCTGAATGCTGGTGAATAATGAATGAATAATGAAGCCGAGCCCCGCTTGTGGCGCTGCAGTGAGTTCGCGGGCTTCCGTTGCATTGTGGGGAATGGAGTATTGGTGCGTGCAAAACCCCAGCAGGCGGCTGTGACCTGCGGGCCGATTCTAATACTAATCAAATATCATCCGGGGGCCATAGATAATTCATTCGCGGGCCAGATGCGGCCCGCGGGCCTTGACTTTGACACATGGGCTCTACACAGACCTGATTGTCCTTTGCAGTCCCATACCTACTGCACCCTCGACTGACCTGTTTGCCTTCTAAGCAAATTTCAGGGGGTCCAATATGGGCTCTGTGATGTCCTTTAGGTGTCTCAACACCAGTCTTTCAAATGACTTCATGACCAACACCAACAGGGCAACAGGCTTGTAGTCATTTAATTCTGTAATGGTGGACTTCTTTGGGACACAAATGATGTTGGAGCATCTGAATCAGAAGAGAAACTTCACACAGCTCCAGAGATCTGTTAAAGATCCGGGTGAAGATGGACACCAGTTGGTTGGCACAGACTTTCAGGTATGGGGGACACACACCATGGAAACTTCTGGAAACTTCTTGGTCTTCTAACTCTGGAAAAGCAGACACACATCCTCCTTTTCGTCAGACTCGAGACCACAGCATTGTTTTTTGTAGCTATTTCCCTCGTTGCCAGGTTTCAAAAATAGTGACCACTTATACTAATGTTCACATTAATTTTCATCTCACCACAATTTTCTAATCAAAGCTATTAACATCTGTTGTTTTTTCCTCAAATGTTTAAAATATATTCATTTTCATAATTTAAAAGATTACAATTTTCACTGGTTAAGTAGAACAATAGTTTTCCATTGTCTCACTATGGGTTTTTTAAATCTGTTTCTTACATGGCTCAATTGTGAGTTTTCCAATTCAATAAATCAACAATTAATATTACTGCACAATTTTGAAAATGACAATTTTGATTGTGTTTCTCTTCATAAAGTTGTTCTTTTGTTTTTCATCTTACTTGTTCAATCGAAGGAAATATGAGCTGTTAAATACAATCATGATGTCAACAAAAAATGTAAGAAAAAAAAAAAATGTTTTTATTTGTCCTCAATTCAGTTTCCTCCGTGGAGCTAACTCTGTCCTCCCTCCATGTGCTCTCCTTTCACATCACTATTGCTTCTTTAATATTTCTGACAGGGATATAAAGTACCATAGATGAAGAATCATCCATAGACATCCAAGCGAAAAAAGCTACGATCAGTTCTAGATTAAACATCATGAGTGATAAAGCTTGTAGTGGATTCAGGGACTGGACTGAGTCTAACATTCTCAGAAATAAGAAGCTGCACAGTAAAACTACCTTGTTGGACTATGTCACAAATCATAGGTGTGAAATCCATAAAGGAGAATAATATGGCGATATACAATGCCCTGAGCTTTATTAGATGTGAATAATCGATGGCATGGAGCAATCAAGTGTACAAGAGACACGGATCCAGTGAGGACTTTCACGGAATTAAAAATGATTGTTTCTTCCACTCTGAACGTGTTACGCTGCTGAGATCAAGCAAGCAAAACGTGCCAATCTAAGTAAGTGCGTTAAAGTCCAGACCATATTTTCGGTTTTGAAAGGCGTAGCAAATATACAAATCCACCCAGCTCTGTAGAATAAACAAAGCAGTACAAATTAGAGGCATGTCTGATGTCAAATACAAAGAAGAATTATTAAAGAGTCCAGCGGGAGTAAAAGGAGAGCAGTTTCCTGTATAACGCTGGGTTTGGTGGAAACGTGTCACCATTTAAACTCCAGCGGCGGTCTCACGCATGGGAATACAACCTGTTAAACTAGAAAATTTTGTTTGGTGTTTATGTTGTTTAAAGGAATTACCTAAAAAGCCACGCCTTAAACACAGCTTTTTCCTTATAAAGTCTAACACGCCGACAGATGTGGGGGGGGCTCCGTTGTTGGAAAGCGACAGCTGAAGAGTTGCGGACCCGCAGGTACGTAGTAGGTCCACCTTTACGTCACTCAAGAAAAGGAATGCTTCCTGAATAAAATACGCAGAGTATTACAGAGTATTACAGAGATATCTGGACTGAGCACAGTCCAAGCTGCACTCAGGCACAGAAACTTTAGTTTAAACCATTCTTCAGATGGCTTGCAGACGTGGCCGGTGTTCCAGCTTAACTGATTTTTATTAGAAGTGTTGATGTTTTTCAACTTTGTAATCCGTCATATCAAACTCCAATCGATGTTTGGGCACATTTATGAAAATCGTAGAAGCGAAAACTGGCGTTTAAAAGGAAGTCGTTTTACAATTCATTTAGGTTACATATATGGTATCAATAAGTTTCCAAAATAATAATAATTGTAATAATTATAAGTATAATCAATAGTGTGAAGAGAGGAAGAAAAAAACATAGGTCACCAAAAACAAGATTTAAACTGTTGGACAAAAAAGTTATCATCTTAACCCGCAAACTCGACTTTACGACGAGTACGCTGAGCACATACCTCAGGAGCAGGTTATGTTCAGAGTCTCGGTTTAAAATCGAAGCGCAAAGTTTTACTGATTGATTTATTTACTATTTGTGTTAACGGCGTGTTTAAAGCGCAGCATAGATTCTCTGCTGGGCGAAGACGGTTTTACCTGTACAAGTTATTATACCGTACCTTACTAAAACTATCGAATGAAGTGCAGAATTGTCATGGGGATGTGTAGATATTGTTGCACTCTAATCTGCCGCTAAATCTCGTTTACACGGCTTTAATTTTAGATACTAGAACTAAAACAAACAAACAAAAAGACAAACCATAAATCGTTTAATTTCACTTTGTGGAACAGTAACGTTTAATGTTTAAATGGACCGAAAATAGAGTTGCGGAGCTCTAATCTGCAGTTGTCCCTTTGACATAAACAGCAGCACACCTAGCGATAAATAAAAATGAGCTGAAATTATAATGTTTATTTTACCGATCTGTACCAGACTACCGACAGCACTAATCTCTTGTCATATTTGTATGAAGGTAAATGTGTTGCAAAATGTGAGATCTCCCCGAATAAAAAGGCAAGGATGTGTAGAAAGACACTTGAACTTGCATTTTGAAACTTTCACTTCTAAACATTTTTTACATGCTTGTGTTTTTTTTCTTCTAATTTGCAGTTACAGAAAAAATATTCACAAATGTGTAGATTGGTATTTTCACAAATATACTAAGAGCTGCAAAGTTGTAATTTAAATATTACTCATTTTTATTTCCCCTTTATACTACTTACAGCCACTACTCTAAGATTACAACCTCCAAAATCACAAATTCATATGTTGACTTTTGACTTTGGCAACACTTCTTGTGAGGAATGTTTTGCAAAACTCGAACTAATAGTTGCGTTCACTAAGAGTTTTGTTGTCTTTTTAACTTGTTTTAATGCTTTGTATCTGGTTCTATTTAATCTGAACAAGCTTCTAAAAATAGTCAGTGATCACTTTCGGATTTTATTAGCACTATTCATCTTCTTTACATTTTCTATACAAGTTCAGTTTTTAAAACCTTACGATGTAACTACATCCCAACATATGGTGTACATTACAGGACATCCTCAGAACTGAGGAAAACATGGTCAGACATCAGATCAAAGAACCTCAGAAACAGACCATAAACATAAAAAGCATCATATTTCTTTAAAACACCCATCAGACTTCTGACTAACTGGCATCAGACTAAAAGGTTTCAGCCAAAACCTCATTAGACTAAAAGGTCTCAGGCAAAACAGCATCAGACCGGGGACGGCCTGGGAGTAAACTAGGTAGTACTGAGGTAAGTATTGAATTTTATCTCATTTATTTATGTAGCGATACAAATATTCCAGTATTGAAGAACATGAAAACATAAATTTTGTCCAAATGTTGGCAAAGTTACGTGAAATTAGTGATAAAAAGTTAGTACTTAATGCGGCTCAGGTTCCACATGCTTTTACAGAATTTACTTTAAAATGTATGTCATTCAAAGGTTGACTTTAATGTTACAGAGATGTTGATGGATAATTAATTCCAGTTATATATCCACAAACTGAACAAACTGAAAAATGTAGACACCTTGTGAATGCTGCTTGGTTTTCAGTCCTGAATATTGCTTAAAGTTCCGGTACACACAGGATTTAGGATTCAATGCACTAATGTTAACGTTAGCTCACTTATTTTTCTGCTTCTGTTTGGTGGCGTCGAACCAAACAGAAACGTTTGTTTTAACGACCAGGCAGTTCACTCATTAGGCTGAAAGAAAGCTGGTTTATTGGCCAGTGTGCCAACTGGGATTGCATCTTATTTTGTACCCATAATAAGACAAACAGTAAATGTGGAAATGCTCCTTCTCTTGTGCTATTTTTGTAATGGGTTATACCATTTGAGTCAGTCACTGTTCTGTCTCTTCTGCCATGTTTCCTTCTGTTTTTTCTTTTTCTCTGATTGTAAAATCTAAAATATGTGGATGTATTTCCAAGTGAAACTTGTTTTAATCCTGCAACTTAACAAACATTTGATTTCCTTTGTCTAAGAACTGCAAGTGTGCAGAGTCAGGACAGACTCTGCACAGTTATCAGGACAGATGATCTGCAGCAGTCAGATCATCAATCATCATCGATTCAATTTAGTATATACAGCTCAAAATCACAACAATAGTTGCCTCAAATGCTTTATTGGAAGGTGGACCCTACAATAATCAGCGAACAGCACGTCGTAGGCTAGACAGTCCCATTTAACTGCCTCGAAATTCTGGCCTTTGCGGTCTTCGAGGGAACTGGCCTACGTCGACTGCGAAGGACAAGTCCTTTGAAGGATGCAGCCCCCGAACTGGCACACACCTGTTATGTTTGATGCCATTTTGATGAAATTGATGATGTATTTAGAATTCACTGAGGCGCTTTTTTGTTAGACTGTATTGTCTGATCCCATTTAGTCAGAATTCTGAGTTTTTCATTGAAAGTGATGCTTTTTTGTCTATGTTCTGACATCTGAGGATGTCCTAAAATGTACTCCCTACCATCTGCTCTCATTTTGTTGGACACCAAATATTTGAACGGGTCAAAAAAGAATAACTCTGAGGCTAAAAGAGATTTGAATGGGTAAGCTGAGGATCAGGAATTTTTCATAGCGAGTAATCAAAACCAGTACCTGATGCAACAGTACATCAATGACTAACCTCGTCCTGGGGATGGATCACCTCAGATTTTCTCTTGACTGAACTTTGGTCTGTTTCTGCATCTTTTCCCTATCATGTGGTTGTATTTGTTTCTGCCCATCAGGGAGGTAACCCTCTGCTGACTTCTAACTCTGTTAGACTTCATAAATCCTGTTTTACATGCGTGATTGGATGTTAAACTTTATTGTTACACCTGGTCGAGCAGTCACACTGATTGTTTTATTAATGATGAAAGAATTTTAACTCTCAGTGATGCCCCAGTGTTTGTTTGAGTTTGGGAAATGAAGAGGAGTTTGGACCCAGAAATGGCTAATGATGTCAGACTTAAAGAAGAAGAGGATTAGAAGAGGATTAGGGCCACTGGGGGGAAAAAAAAGAAAATGTGGGCACAATTTTCCAGTGGCCCTAATCCTCTTCTGTATAAAGGGGACATGAACTACTATACATATAAAGGCTAATTTACACCACTGAGCCCTGCTCTCAAAACCTGACATTCAAGTTTTAAAAACATGTTTAGTGCCATCTTCTGTCAGTACAGAACGTGACATTATGTGGTTGGTTGGTTGGTTGGTTGGTTGGGGCTAATAGATTTACATTAGTTATGTTAACTAACGACAGCATAGATACCTCAGAAGAAAATAATGAAACTAAATCTAAAAATCTGCACGTCTGCAGGAAAACTAGGTCAATATGTAGAAGGGGAAAGCTTGTTGACTTCATGCAGATGAAAATGTTTAATGCAATACCGATGAGCAATCAAACCAATTTACTGCATAAAAAATTGGTTTGATTGCAGAAGTCAAAGCACACAAATTTGTTATTTTGTGTCTCGAGAGGGTGCAGTAGGGCACTCATATTCACTGATTCACTGATTTTAGAAGTTGTAATCAGAGTTATGGTTGAAAGTAGTAAAAAAAGAAATAAATACGTATTCCAACAGTTCACAAATAATGCAGTTCCCAATTGTGCTACTCCTTTTTCTCCCGAGTGTCTGTGGTAGCCCAGTGCACAAGTGGTGCTCCCTGAAACTTCTCTCCGCCCGACTCTCCTCAAGAGGAAGTAACAGTTAGCAGGTTGGCTAGCCGACAGTTCCAGTTCAGTGTAATAATCCCACTTCGATGGTCCTTGCCTCCAGCTAAAATGCCGCTGGTCGTAGATGATGAGAGGACCGACAACAGCACGGAGGGGGTTTTTTGAGCGACGTTCCAGTCACACTCCATACCAGTTGGTGGCGGTAATGCACCATTCAGTTGTTTGCCAACCACCAATAAAAATTAAAAAGAAGAAGAAGACAGTGCGGAGGGACTTCCGGGTCGAAGGTCGCCCGGCTACTATTGGAGACCGGCGTCTATTTGTCGTGACATGTTTTCAAACCGGCGTTTATTAGAAACCGGCGTTTAAAAGAGACATGCTACTAATGGAAGATATACGGTAATTAGTTTGCTGCTCTCAATATATTTGTGAAAATATCAATTTGCACATTTGTTGATATTTTTTCTATAACTGTAAATTTAAAACACAAGTTTTAACTTTTTTTGTTAAAAAAAAAGTTTCAAAATACAAGTTAAAAATTTTTCTACACATTCTCAATTTTCTGGAAGATCTCACACCAACATATTTAACTATAAATTTGCAGTGTTGCATTTTACGGATACATTTTTTACGTTATTTCCACATTTTTAATCATGATTTTAGCATTATCATCTGACAACATCTCTGTCTGGAGTAGGCGTCACTCATAGCGATCATTTCGTGCAGAAGAAGAGTGATATGATCTGCAGAAGCGTACAAAATTCCTGAAGCAAAAAGCCCAGTTTAACAGATTTAACAGAGAAAGTAGATAACAACCCTCATGATGACTGTTATCTACAATTGGAATTTAAAATTTTAACAAACCAGCTAATGGAAAGATGGCCAAACCAAAACCAAAGGCAGGGCTGACGATACTCTGGAAACACAAAGTATGTGTCTGTCAGCTTAAAATGTGTAGGTTAGTCTGCACCACAATACCAGTTGCAATATATTATTTCCAAAAGTTTTGTTACACTTACACTGCAACTTCAGTTAAGGACACCGAAGACACTCGACTCCAAGTGCTTTAATTTTATCTGCTGAAATAAACAGGGTTACACTTACCAGCCTGCTGGAAATAATTACACCAGCCTGGTTCCTTTGTAGAAATTTGATGTGTTCCATCCATCATGTCCTTTTTTTTTTTTTTAATCACATCTATCAATTTTAAGATACTACAGGGATAAAAACAAGCCTCCAGCTGAAGTTTAAATCAGCAGCATGTGTTAAACAGCTGACAGAGTGAACAAGATGAATGCAGGTAAACTCAACTCTCCAGCGAGCTGATCCTCATGACTCCACCGATCCATTTGTGCTTTATGTCACAGAAACACATAGGTCCAGTCAACGGGCTTATTTTGTTTATAAGTTTATTACAAATGCTTATATTAATCAGCATAATTTATTTTGTTATTTGAAGATTATGTTGACGTGTATATGCATTTTTAACTGGCGATAGCGACATTTGCTTTTTGTCAGTGAGGTCTTTTGTCAAGTATGATATACTAGCAAGCAGAAGCAACTACATGTTGAAAATGACAAATCTGCACATTAATCATCTGAAACAGTTAGAGTGGAGTATGTTATATAACAAACAAAACGTAACCAGTGTAAAATGAAAACCAGGTAAACTGGAACACAGGTTATTTTCAGGCGCGATAGACTCTCTCAGCACACACACAGATATGCACAGATTTAGAGAGATGTGCTGCCCCCTTGGAGTTTTCAATAAAACAGCAAGAATCCTTTAGAATTATTAAGAACCTATTTTTAGTTTTTTCTCTTATTTGTGGTCCACAGGGCCTTAAGTGAAATATTTATTTTCTCTTTTATACTGTGAGCTCTGATTCATTCTCTAAAGAACTCCTTTTCTTTTTCTTGCTTTCTCTCTTTTCTGAAAAGAACTACTCTAACTCTACTAACGCTACTCTAACTCTAGAGTTACATTGGTTAACTCTATAGTAGCTAAAGTTAATTGTTTACACTTTACACAACTGGCAGGTAAAATCCATGTAAATATTCTGTGTTTTAAATGTTTTTTGAAATCACCTATTCTTAATGCAGCCGTTTACACCGACTGCACATTTTTACGGGACAAATTTGCAGCATTTAGTTTTTCGGACCAAGTTTGATTTTTCAGATTTTTTTCAGCACTCATGCCTAAAATGTTGCGCAAAAATTTTGAATTTCATGTCGCTTTTTCCCATTCATTGTCTAACAGCCTTTCACTCTAAAGTGGCTAACTCTAGGCTACTAAAGTTACCACTGTAGTTAGGCGTTTACCGTTTGCTTAGAGTGGGTAGCTGTAAACAGTTAGCCACTCTGGGTTAACTGTAAACTACAGTTAGCTTAGAGTGAATTATTTACATAACTGAATTATTTAATAATAAGCATTAGTGTCACTTATTTCTAAATAGCATCAAGTCTTATAAATGTATTTTGATTTGGAGGTGTGGGGGGTAAACAGGATAATGGCAGAAACTGAATTGTAATGTAGGGTCATTTCTGTCAGTTACCGCAACTTTTGAGTCAAGTCACCAAGTTTTATGTTCCATTGTTTCCCCTCACAGACTAACCTCACCTCACTCCACACAGGTGAGCAGCACAGAGAGGAAGTTTTGCTGCTTGGTCACGTTACTTTGTAAAGGACGCATCATGAACACATCAAACGTCACTAACGTCACAACAGAAGACCGGGTTTATGCTGGGGTCTTTGGCTTAATTTTGGTGATAGGTCTGCCTCTCAATGCAATCTCACTGTGGATTCTTCTTCGCCGGCACAGCCTCAAATCACCCAGCGCTGTTTTCATGGTCAATCTGGCACTCTCAGACTTCCTGCTAGTCTTCACTTTGCCCATGAGGATCCACTTTCACGCCACAGGGAAAAGGACTCTGTCCAAGGGAGTGTGCCTCATCATCACGATGTTCTTCCGCACCAACATCCGCTCCAGCGCCTCCTTCATCACCTACATCAGCGTGGACCGACTGCTCGCTGTGGTTTATCCTTTGAGGACTCGCTATCTTCGGACCTTGTCCAATGCCTGGAAAGCTTCTGCACTCGTCTGGGTGATTTTGCTGGTGGTGAATATCCCAGAGAGTGTGGAATTTCTGAAGCATTTGAACAACCGTACTTGTTTTGAGTCTTACAAAACTGAAGACTGTCCCTTGAAAGGAATCCGATTAAGCGTTATTCACTTCCAGATTGTAGTATTGGTCACAATGCTGTCAGTCAACATTGTGTGCACCATTATGGTGTTTAGGGCTCTACACAGACATCTCAGTGGTGATTCTCCAACGATCAACAACAAGATGAGTGTAATGCTGATTTTTGCCATAAACTTGATTTTATATGCTATATTCTTACCTGTTCCCATAAGTATGGCCATAGATTGTATCCATGTCAAGCCATTGGTATGTCTTACTGTTTTAAACTGCTGTCTGGATCCTCTGTTGTATTACTTTTCCTTTGATGCTTTCTGGAAGAAAAAAGAAGATGTCGTGTAAATGAAGTGCATGCCTATATCACAAAAACTGAAAATTGCTCAGGCCTTTTACTTCAGCTCTGTTTTTTATTTTATAAATAAATGTAATATACTTTTTTATTCACAAACATATGAATTTATAGAATATGAGGCATTACCAGAAATTAAACACCATATGAAGCACTTCAAATGAGCTCAACCCTAAACGTCTGCAGCAGCAGTAATACTGATCCCTATAACAGTATTCAAATGATCAATATGGGGAACAGCTTTTCTGCAGTAAAAGTACTGCTGATAATTTATGTAGAGTTTACTGTAAAACAGTTTTATGTCTAGTCAGTTAGGTATTTATATATCAGGTATTTTCATGGTGTTTTATTGAATAATAAAAAAATTCCCAACTACTTGCCATTGTAAGCTGAATGTAAATATCAACATGATAGCTACAGAAGTTTTTACAACTCTTCAATGAATGTGTGTGTGTGTTTACATGTGTGTATGTGGACCTATAATAGCTCAACGTGAGAAGCAAAACAAAAAAGTCTAGTGCTGTGCTGTTGGAGGCTTGGCACCAGAGTTTCATAACTTCATTGAGTCAGTAATGTCATGGAAAGTACACTTGATTTACATCACCAACCACAACAACCAAGTTTCCCCTTACATTTTAGACTAGCTGCTGCATCACAGACTAACCTCGCCTCACTCACACAGATGAACAGCACAGGGAAGAACCTTTGCTGTAATACTTCATAAAGGGTAGAGAAACATTTTATTTTTATCATGAACACATCAAACATTCCCACAGAAGATGAGTTTATGCTGGGGACTTTGGCTTCATTATGGTGGAAGGTCTTGCCTCTCAAAGCGGTTCACTGTGAATGCTTCTTCGCTGTCACAGCCTCAAATCACCGAACGCTGTCTTCATGGTCAACCTGGTGGTCTCAGCCTGCTGCTTGTCCTCACTTTGCCCATGAGGGTCCTCTTTCACATCACAGGCACTGTGTGTGTGGTCTACTTGACAGGACTGCTTCCTCTGGACTGGTCAAGTGAATGATAGCAGCCTCACGTCCCTCTGTTCACTTCTATGGTTGCAAATAATGTGTCAGCATTATGTTTTAGGCATTGTCAGGAAAGATCTGTGTAAGTGGAGCAACCAGTTCAAAGTTAACATTAAGTATTCACATATTCTGACAGTTTGTAAAAATATTTGTACAAATCAAATAATACTGCTTTGTAAATATAGACCATCTAGTAGCTACTTAGTATGAATAAGAGGCCCTTTTTGTGAAATCAGGAGAATTGCGAACCACACGTGGGGCACAAAGTGGTAAATAGGTGATTGCTGACAGATAAAGAGGCTGCTTCTGGCAGCCTTCCAGTACTGTGCTACGTGTTCCTTCTGTGGCTGACTGATAGTGTCATGGCTGTGTAGCCGGTGTGTTTGTGGTGCAGACGCAAGAACAGACACAAAAGAGACAGAACTTAGGAGTAACAAAAAAAATGAACCATTTATTAGGCTGAAAACATGAACGCAAAAACAAACGGGGGCGAAAACTAAAACTAAAACCTAAACTCAGAAAAACTAGACTGTGATGACTATGGCAAAAAGACATTTATATGAATGAGAGCAGGAGCATGTGAGAAACTATGAGAAAAACATGAACAGAGTCATGAAGTACCTGAAAACTTGCCATGATATGGAGAGGAAAACAGACGCACCAACACGGAACAGAGGAAGACCGAGGATTTAAATACACAGAAGGGTAATGAGGGAAGTAGAAACACCTGGGGAGACACAGCTGACACAAATGAACATGACACTACAGGGGGAAGTGAAACTAAACCCACTGAATACAGGTTTTGGAGCGACATATGCTCTCATGCTGATGACATTTTTTCAGGGAATGTGTTGCTTAAGACAGTGATAAACTACATACTGGATCTATTACAGCAGCGTGGTGTCGGGTCGCAAATTTTGAAGCCAATATGACAACCTTATCCCACCAACGATGTGGAGATCCTGCTTTTTTAGATCCAATTAAAATTAATACACTGAATCATATGAACAGCAAGAAAGTAGATACACAGAACAGCAAGACAACACATAGCAAAGCAAGCAAAGGAAACCCCAGGGTGTAGAGCCTTAAGCACAGACAGCAGAGCCACACAGAGACAGACAGAAAAAAAGAGCTCTGGTGGCTCCCCTCTTTATAGGGGCCCGTAACTCCTCCCCCTGCTGCTGGGTAACTTTCCATTCATCCTCCAGGCAAAAGCAGCAGGTGCAGGGTCAGGTACAGACCAAGGTCCATCCAAGGGCCAGTCAGGACTCTGGCTAAGGGCCATCTGCAGAGGGGCAACCTTTGATCAACCCTTTGCTTTGCCTTATCACAATCACAGGTCACAACACGGTCAAAAGTCGCACATTAATCTTAATTAATTAAGTATGCATGAACAGATGCTCATACAGCAAGTGGCATAATCTTATAGTATACATGTGAAAAATACTTGACCTATCTACACTGCTCAAAAAAAAGGGGAACACTTAAACAACACAATGTAACTCCAAGTCAATCACACTTCTGTGAAATCAGACTGTCCACTTAGGAAGCAACACTGAATGGCTGTGTCCCAATTCAGGGGCTGCATCCCTCGTGGGACCCGGCCGTCGCAGTTTGCGTCCCACGTAAACCGCAACGTCCGGAAGTGCGAGACTTGAGAAATGGGACGGTCTAGCCTTCAGATTTGCGTCACCAGCTGTTCCCGCCATTACCGCTTCTCCTCGCCCTTACCGCTTCCACCTCCTCGGTTTTACCGTCTCCATTGCTGCCGCCGGTGGTGGAAAATGGAATTGGCTGGGTTGCGCTATGAATTCTGGGATATGGTGGGCCACAAAGGATACACCAGACCCATCCTACAAATTCGGGGAAATGTAGGCCGCATTTGTCGGCCGCATTTGTAGGAGTCTACGAGTTGGGACAGCCTACGTCGTGTCGCTGTGACATAATCGGCCTACAAATGTGGCCCACGAGGGATGCAGCCCCTGAATTGGGACACAGCCAATGACTATCAGTTTTTGCTGTTGTGCAAATGGAATGGACAACAGGTGGAAATTAAAGGCAATTAGCAAGACAACCCCAATAAAGGAGTGGTTGTGCAGGTGGTGACCACAGACCACTTCTTAGTACCTATGCTTTCTGGCTGATGTTTTGGTCACTTTTGAATGCTGGCAGTGATTTCACTCTAGTGGTAGTATGAGATGGAGTCTACAACCCACGCAAGTTGTTCAGGTACTGCAGCTCATCCAGGATGGCACATCAGTGTGAGCTGTGGCAATAAGGTTTGCTGTGTCTGTCAGCGTAGTCTACAGAGCATGGAGGCGCTACCAGGAGACAGGCCAGTACATCAGGAGACGTGGAATAGGCCGTAGGAGGGCAACAACCTAGCAGCAGGACCGCTACCTCCGCCTTTGCGCAAGGAGGAACAGGAGGAGCATTGCCAGAGCTCAAGCAGCAAAATGACCTCCAGCAGGCCATAAATATGCACGTGTCTGCTCAAACGGTCAGAAACAAACTCCATGAGGGTGGCATGAGGGCCCGACGTCCATAGGTGGGGGTTGTGCTTACAGCCCAACACCGTGCAGGATGTTTGGCATTTGCCAGAGAACACCAAGATTGGCAACTTGGCACCCTCTGCTCTTTATATATGAAAGCAGGTTCACCCTGAGCACATGTGACAGATGTGACAGAGTCTGGAGATGCCGTGGAGAACGTTCTCTTGCCTGCAACATCCTCCAGCATGACCGGTTTGGCAGTAGGTCAGTAATGGTGTGGGGTGGCATTTCTTTGGGGGGGGTGCACAGCCCTCCACGTGCTCGCCAGAGTTAGCCTAAGTGCCATTATGTATCGAGATGAGATCCTCAGACCCCTTGTGAGTCCATATGCTGGTGCAGTTGGCCCTGAGTTCTTCCTAATGCAAGACAATGCTAGACCTCATGTGGCTGGAGTGGATGGATGGATAGATGGATTGAGATTTTAGTTGCCACAATAAATTTCTAAAATTAAGCCCATGTGGGCTTCATTGTGGTAATTTGTGCCATCTAATTGTGATAGATACAGTGTCACATATGAAACTGGCCCACTGCCTGTTACAACTATCCATCCATCCATTTGTTTCCGCTTATCCTTTTCAGGGTCGTGGGGGGGCGCTGGAGCCTATCCCAGCTGTCTTGGGGCGAGAGGCAGGGTACACCCTGGACAGGTCGCCAGTCTGTCACAGGGCTAACACATATACACAGACAACCATTCGCACTCACATTCACTCCCACATTCACACCTATGGGCAATTTAGAGTTTCCAATTAACCTATCCCCACTAAGTATCCCCTGTAACAACTACTGACAGCTAAATCAATCTTAGCATGTTAGTTATGCTGTGCTCACCTTACTTTTGAAAGAAATTTGTGAAGAATTGACTTCCCTTACTTGCTGCCTTTTCTCCCTCTCCTTTGGTTTTGATTCTTTGATTTTGCTTTGATTTGGTTTGTCCATATGCAGTGAAATGGATTTCATTTAGTTAGGTTAAATCTCCAGTACAACGTTTCTGTTGGTATAGTTGTACAGATGTTAGCTTGTGTATGTCACGATACCACGATAACACAAACATCTGTTCATACAGATGCTTTTTTGTTTTGTTTGTTTTTCTTTTGTGTAACAGTTAAATGTACATTACGTATCTGTCCTATAGCTGTTGTGGTTGTTTCCTGAAGGAAAAAATTATAAAAGGATGACGTATTCTTTTTCTAGAGTTAAGATTCATAACAATTTGCAGAAATACCAGTAAGGTTCACCACTGTTTGACTGGTGTTTGCTTCAGATCATGCATTATGCAGTTTTCTGTGATGTCAGAGTTAAAAAAATAAAAAAATAAAAAATGGTGACATGGAATAATTTTATTTTGTGCTGAATAAATATGCTGTTTACTTGGCTAACATGTGACCATGTACAGAGTGTTCAGTTGAAGAAGGTTTAACTCAGCTGACAAAGCTGCAGATGAAGATGCAGATACACTAAAGGATGCTGGAACCTCGTGCCACCTTCATGAAGCCTTTTTCTGACAGTTTAATAAGTAACGTGTACACGACTAGTCAGCTGGAAGTCATTCTGTGGGAGTCTAGCAGTGCTTGTCCTGTTCCTCTTAGTAGAAATGAGCAGACTCTGATCTTGCCCTTTAGGTTGAAGCCTTTCTGTGGCCCTGTTCAACTCTCCTTGTGCAACCTCCCATCTTCTGATATCGCCTCCACAGACTGTGCTCGGAGACACGGCAAACCTTCTTGCATGGATGTGCCATCCTGGTGGAGCTGGACTACCTGCGCAACCTGAATTGACTGCAGGCATCTGGGCTACCAGCAGTGACAAGACAGTAGCTAAAAATGTCATATCATTAAACACATAAAGCCATAAATGGCTTTATGTGTTTAAAATTCAAACTGATCATGTCTGTTCAAGACTCACAAACGTTTAAAGGTAACTGAAAACAAACCATCTTGCATCCATCATTGTAAATTCACATGGGCCTGGGCCCTGTAATGTTTCAAACTTTTTATTTATTTATAAGATGACACAAGAGAAACTGGTCAAAGAAAATGAGACGTTTATTTTGTATTTTGGCTG